>WOGP01007412.1:0-11776 GCA_015342065.1 Leptinotarsa undecemlineata
AAAATACTCCGGAATAGAAATATTCATTTGAACAACATGCAGCCTGTTTTAGATGTGTTTAACAATAACTTGTTGGTATTGAAATATGTGGATGCTATAGAAATGCTATTTGAAATGGATTTTTCCAAGTTAAGGTTCCGGTTTACTGGTACAATGAGATTGGAATCATCTGCATAGCTCACAACTTTAGAACTTGATTGTTTGTGAATTTCAGATAAATCATTTTTATATATAATAAATAATAAAGGTCCAAGTACACGTCCCTGTGGTACGCCTTTTTCTATTTCAGTGGAGTCTGAGAAAAATTCATTATTTCGTTACCTAATATGTACTTTTTGCTTCCTGTTACTCAAATACGATTTCAAGAGATCCAAGGCATTTCCTCTTATTCCATAATTGAAAAGTTTTTGAAGTAAAATGCAATGATTAATCTATCTATCTATATATACTAATATAAATGTGGAAGTGTGTGAGGATGGATAAATGTATGTATGTATGTTTGTTGCTCTTTCACGCCTGGAGCCGAGGAGGAAATTCCGGAGCGGTTCCAGGACATCCTTGAGTTCCCGCTGGCGTTTCGGCAAAAACAGCTCACTGCCACTGCCCAAGATTCCCCAGATCCCAAACCAATCAACAAACCACATGCAACTATTCCCGTACAATCTCACCAATGATAATCCAACCGATACACAAAAACAGCAATGTCCAAGGAACGAGGGAAGACCCACTAACGCGACCAACATAGGACAAAAGCACCCAACAGGAAATACTAGATTATACTACACACAAAAACAATTATTATTATTTTTTCAAATTAACACAGCCCCTGAAGAGAAACTATCCTACAGCAGGGCACCACATAAAACACATCTAATACTAACTTACCAACATTAAGACGAAATGAACGTGTTCGATCGATCACGCCTAAACGACTGAACGGATTTAGGTGAAACTTTACATAAATACAGCGTACATCAGAATAACATATTGGCTGCAATTTACAAAGGTTTTATATAATTTTGGTCATAATATAACGATAAGTATTGAGTAAGTTACGTGGTAGCCGCTATATGCAAAATACTATGACGGAGGACGATGCGCAGGGGTAGGGGGGCCGGTCTAAGCAATGAAGCGCTATCGCCGAGAACGCGACCCGAACGCGGGCAGACGCTTTAGAGCAGACGTCGTTGACGGTTGTGTTAGTTTTGCGAAACTTCTCTATAGGCAACATAGTTCGATTCTCAAAGCTATTCATTACTTAGAGCAGTTGGTTTTTTTGGTAACTGTATTTTTGTAGTAAAACTGTGAATTACTAGCTGTTGTCCGCAGTTTGTCCGCGTAGAATTTGGTTTGTCACGTTAAATTTCGTTACAGACCATTTCAAACGAATACTTGCAATATTTTTTTATGCTCCCAAAACTCAAGGTTCACAACTTCAGAACTGGGGGTGGAAATTCCCGATTCTCTTTACTGATGCATATTTACGCTATACAAAGAACCTACCTGCATATTTCAAGATTCTCGGTTCAGTAACTTTGGCTGTACGTTAATATAAGTGTATCAGTCAAACAATAGTTGATCACATGTACAATAAGAGCTGCTTCCCGTGGGAAATTACCCTACGTTTTATCACAAGTCATGATCTATCTATATACCAAGTTACATTTGAATCCGTCGAGCTGTTTAGCCGTGAAAAACGTAAATACATACATTACATTTATCCATTCACACAAACTTCACGCATTATAATATTAGTAGGAGTAGGTTTAGTAGGATTACCAATGTATTTCATTCTTGTCCTTTCAGTTATTTATTGCTGGTGCTATTCAATATTGAACTTCGAGTTATGCGAAGGGAGAAAAGGGAAGCGTATGTCCGAAATACTCTAGCACCGTGGGTTAGAGTGAGAAGAAAGGGAACCCAGACAGATTGTCGGCGTTACGCGTTACGTAACGAAACAGTTCACCTTCCTATAAAAAGTTATGACTTTAAAAATTGGCCGGTTGAGAAATAACAATTCCTTGCAATTGCTTCAACAAATTCGGTTTAAACAATATGACACTGGGTTGACTCATGACTCATCAGTGGTAATTTAAAGAGGAGTGCATAAAAAATTGAGGTGGTACTCCTGGACTAATATTCGGTATTTGAATGTAAAATGTTGCGCTTATGTATATAGACTATCCACTTCATTTAAATTCAATAGATATTATGGAAATGTAGTGCTGCTTACCACAAAACAGTCGACGAATTATTATCAGCAGGGGCGATTCACTCGACGCATTATTTCGTTTCCAAAATGGCAGCAATTCCGACAATCCCCGAGTATTTCTCGGAGAAAAATGTCTTCATCACAGGCGGTTCCGGGTTCATCGGTAAAGTTTTGATAGAAAAACTGTTGAGATCCTGCCCAGACATTGGAAAGATATATTTGCTTATCAGGCCGAAGAAAGGAAAAAACCCACAAGAGAGAATACAGTTCATGACCGATTTACCAGTGAGTATTATCAGTATAATTTACATAAGTGAGTTATGAATGCACTGACTCATTTCTCGAAGAAAATCAATGACGCTTTTCCTGATACTGAACAATTTTCATACAGTGGACTTTAATATTTCAAAGTATTCAACAATGCACTTTGAACAACTATTATATTCGTGGAAAATGGGTATAACTCTAAAACTTCAATGAATTTGACAACTTTATTCAAAACTATATAGCAACGGAAATCCGTAAAATATAAACAACGCTTTCGATCTTGAAAGTCTCTTCTGATCCCCGGAATGTATAAAATAGTATCTTCATTCCCAGGGCTGCTAACACCTGACTTCATTAACAGGACGTCTTATCAATTAAAATTATCATCGTAGAATTTTGCTAAGCTATAATAAGGTTCACAGAAAGCAAGTCTTTCAACTTTCTTAAAAGCTCTAAGGTCATTTATGGTTCTTATAGCTTGAAGAAGGTGATTGAACATTTTGAGACCATTGTAAATAATGGAATCTTTAACTAGGGTCGAAGAAGGCAGCGGTAATTTAAAGCTGAATCTTTGCCTGGTTTGATACATTGGCGCGTCCAAGTTGTTAAACAACACCCTATTTTTGAAGAGAAGGCAGATTGTCTCATATATAAATAAGGAGACCACAGTTAGGATTCTGTTAGAGGCAAAAGAGGCCAACAAGAGTCTCTAGGCTTGGCTTTGCATATGCATCGTATTGCACATTTTTGTATTAGTAATATTGATTGAAGGCATGTGGTAGAACAGATACCCCAAAAGCAAATACCATAACAAAGATAGGATTCAAAAAGAGAATAATAAACCATTCTAGCTCCTGCAGACCCGAGCTCAAATGCAGTTACTCATATGGCATAACATCCAGAGGAGTGCTTCGATTTCAAAGTGTCTACATGTTGGTTGAATTTAAATTTATTGTCAATGAACAAGCCAAGGAATTTAGAAGTTGGTACGTTGTCAATTTGAATATTATTTAGATGAACGGCTGGAATCTGGCAACGATAGAACACTACTTTTGTTTTTGATAAATCAAGCTCAAGAGATTTGAGTCAAACCAGTCTTTCACTGTCGTGATGTCATTCTCAATAACTTCATACAACGGTTGTTAGGAGCATGCCATAAAATTGTAGTATCATCAGCAATTTCATGGCTCACGCAATTAAATGCTTTGGCTATATCACAGATGACCGCAGCCACTGTTTCTTTGTCATTTATGTTGGAATAAACATTGCAAAGAAATGAAAATATGGCATCGGAAGTGTTTTATTGCTTTCGGAAACCAAACTGGCATTCACTTATTATTTTGTTTTCATTCAGAAAGCAAAGGAGTCTTGTTTTGACTCATTTAGCCATTGCAGAGATTAGAGAAATTGGACGATGACTTGATGGACCATTGATGACTTCTCCCTTTGGCAGTGCTAACACAATCGACTACTTCCAAAAAACTGGAAAGATTCCGTCTCCAAATGAATTATTTATTAGACCAACTAATATATCAAGTATTCTTATCGAAATATTTTCTAGGATTTTTATAGAGATTTCATCTGAACCTGTGGAATTTTTATTTTAATGGAAAATAATGTTTCATGCAGTTCGGTAATATTTATATCATATAATATAAAGGTTTTCGTAACTTCAATTATCACGTAGTCTAAGGCGTCGCCGGCTGCTTTTATATTTTTCGTCAAGTCCTCCGCAATAGAGCAATATAAGTCAATATAAGTTCAGTACGAGAAAACGGAATGTCTACAAATTTTTGGTCTCTTGCCTGTAAGTTCATTAATATCCCGTAGATACGAGGAATCTAGTATACCGAGGGTATTGCTGAAGGTTCTATGAGATTCTCAGCTGACCTTAGGAATTGACTGAAGTTTTTTGTTGGCCTCAATATTGGTTTGGTTAGGCCTAGGCTTCAGCCTAGTTTAGTATTACTTTAGTGTTTTCTCTCCTTCGCTATACCCATTTCCTTTGAAGGCATTATTCTGGTGAATGAGTTCCTCAGGAAGACTTTCAGTTTCACAAATACGTTGTGCTCTCTCAATCCTTCTCCTTTATTGGTGGCTGGTGGTTGGAGTTTTTCTTCAGGTACCTGTTTGTGTGTGTTGGTTTCCGGTACACTATGAGGCCCAATGTACCATTTGCACCTGTTGTTGAATGCTGTGTCCGTCAAAGGGAATTTGACAAAACAGATTGAATAAATGACAACTGATTTGACAGATATAACTTCAACAAGATTAGTTGTCAAAGTTTAGAAGTCTCTGTTGGAAGACCCCATACATTCCTGATTTGTCTGTTACTGGAGAAATGGAATACTCAATATTTTATACCGCTTTTCCAGATTGTGGAAGGTTATAATCCTAGAAGTCAGTGCCGAAAATGAATAAATGTATATACTTTGCTCTTTTTATAACTCTAATTTGATATCTTGGTTCTTTGTTTTTGACCTCTGATTGCATCTGTTTGCCTGTTTGCATTTGAAGCTACAGAGAAAAACAGGAAGCGATTGTATGCCAAAATCAATGTATGTTTGTATGTCAAAATCAATATTTCTTGCAGTTGTTGTGGGAAGATTTCGATTGATGATTGCCCACCACTTGTTTTGAGGAAAAAGATATAACCCGGCAACCAATATGTCCGGGAATCGACGTAACCTCCTCATCTACGCCTGTGTACTGTGAATGTCGAATCAAGCAAAAGACGTTCAAAAAATGTTCCAGAAGATATTATTTAAATCATTTCGCTCGAATTGGTGTTCGTTTTTTTCTTGCTAATGAATAGTTTATGAATATTGAAATATTCAATAGGATTTCACACGGTATTCAACCGGATGTGATATAGTAGATTACGGTATGGGCTGTCATTGTCATAATTATACCAACAACTAGTTTTGATGGATCGTTCGATGAATGGGTGAGATTTCGAAGAGCTGAAGAATTATAACTGCCAATATGTGAATTCTCGTTTCATGATATTAATGAGTTCAAAGAAAGTGCGTCATTAGACTAATTGTTATTAGCATCATGTAGGAGTTGCAGAAGTATTTAATAGTGGAACATCCTTCAGTTGAAAGTGAAAGATGAATTCTCTATCGTGACTGATTCTGAATGAGATAAAAGTGTATAATTGAATAGAACTGGCCGATACTTGATGAAAATCCATATTAAAACTAATTAATACAGTTGAATAATTCAAAATATAGCAAAATCCTTTCAAGATCCTTCAACTAGTTGTGTATAAAAATCGTCAGTTACTCGAAACTTTCTTGAAGTTAATTACACCAAAAAACCATCTTATTTTATTTAGGTATAACATTTTGGTCTTCTCAGGCCAAAAATTTCAATCGGTCATGGGTCTCGTCAATCTTGGTCGCAGGGGGAAATCTGGTGAATATGGTGGCAGGAGCATAATAATAATATAAAAAATGATAACATTTATTTTTCATGAGATATAAAAAGCAAAATACCATTTCATTTCAGAGTCATGGAGAAAATTGGACGAATAAATGAATAGAATTCAATTTCTGAGTAATATTTTTTCAAACAATAATATAATTCCTTCCGACTCGAAACCAGTGAAATAATTAAAATTCTTCATATTTGTGTAGGAATACAAAGTGTTAAAATGCATGAATAATTGATTTCTAATGAGCAGGTTTTTCACTTTCTGATTGTTTATCCATATCAGAAATGCTTGCTTCGTAATTACAGGTATAACAAATAAATAATGATTATTTCTTCAATAACAATATATTTTTCGAGATTGGAGAAATCGCTGTGTCGCTTTTGATTTTATTTCCTATGCTAATTACCTGTGATTTATATTTTCTAGTTGAAAGAAATGTTAGTTCTTCCTATCAGAAATAACTGAATTACGGTCATGCAGATTATGATCTAGGTGCAATTATGAGCTCCGGAAATTAGGTGAAAGTGTTACTACTTGGTTTATTGTTATTGGAAGTCTTTCATTAGTGTCAATGCTGTATTATATTTTTAAAAAGTTCTAACGAAGGCTAGGACTCTTTTCGTAAGAATTTCCTTCCACATATCCACAGGATAATTCACAAACATCATTTTGTATTATGATACGTCGACTGCGATCATTTTCAACGAAATAATTGTTTATGAAGAGTTCAATAAGCTTGAAGGATCATGATTTCACTAGCTGGTATACTGTAAGGACCTAAAACTGGACTCAAACTCTGTCATTCAGAGAGATAGACCCATTTTAGTCCTAGAAAAAATTATCAATATCTGGAAAATCTTCAAACAATTTTCCTTCAGTCTGCCTCCTCACCATTGAACTCGAGAACGCGTGATGTAGATCAGATGAGTAGAAATTGAGCATCATCAGACAATCGTAAGAAGCCTCTGCGGCAATCTTCTGTTTAACAACAAATGAGAAACTCGCGTTCCCTGGCGCTTTAGCATATGTTTTTCATGCACGTTTTGACCGAGGGATCCTACCTCAACCAAAAATTGAAACAACACGGTTGGCATGGGTTACGTAGTGTTCCTTGTTCGTTTCTTTGTTGACATAGATTGTGGTGGTTCTCTTCTGGAGACTGTGTTTTTGAAGATACCAGTATCGAATGAAATACCAAAGCTTCGATACTCTTCAAGCTAAAGTCGTGGCAGGAATCGGATAACTTGAGATGCAATATGAGGATAACTGGAGATATGCTCTCATGCTGGTCCTAAGTTTTCTACAAAATCAGTCCCTCTAAACTGTTTTTGGAGAAGAGTACCTCAAGTGCTTACGTGTGACAGTCTTAACTTCATCAGCACGATGCTAGGCTGGCTATTCTCAGTTATTTGATCTCCTGCTTGATGCATGCTCTCCAGTTGCCCTCTAAAGATGTCGCTTATCGGTGTACTGGCAAAGTTGGTTCGAATGGTTACATTTCCATTAATTTTCGAATCTGTTTCCTCCATCCATCTCTTGAATCATTTCCCGGAACAGAATTAACAGGAGGTTTTTCATCTTCATTGTAACATTCAACCAAGTCCATCAACTCCAACATTTCATCATTGAGACCTAGGAAATTTTCCACATCTTATCAAATACCCCTAGTATGTCCAATTGCTCTGCAACATTTTGTGAACCGAACGGAATGGGGTTCCTGTGTTGACGATAACTGTTTGGTCTTTCTTGGAAAATTTTGTTCACTCTCCTGTTTTCGTCTTAATGTTGTAATGCGAGTAGTCAAACTGTTTCGCGGATCGTCACATTCCAACTATAATCCTTCTCTCAGTCGAAGATATCTTTCTGCTCAGGCTGTTCAACAAGTTGTAGAGTGGTGGGCATGCCACGAGGGCTTGCAAAATCGAGTTGGTTCAGCAGTAATTGCTTTGATTAGGCAGACCCTTCGGCTGCAAACTCTCTGCTCTACAGTCGATGGTGTATGCAGATAAAAACTCGTCCATTCTGTCAGGAACCACAGTCTGGTTAAACTTTCTTGGGTGCTTGAAGGGACACATGGGTAGATTTATGACGTTCTGGTTTTCAGCGGCCTGTCCAGAAAGGACTCTGTCCTTGAACAGACTTGTTTCTGATTCTGCTACAGGAATACGGTTTATTTTTCCTACTCCGTTGGAAATTAGTGCTTTTGGGAGCTGTGTGGGTTCAGCTAGATGACTGAGTTCAGCCACGTTGAGAATTCCCTCCTCCATGAGAATTCCAAAGCAACATCGGAGAAAGAACATCGTAATAGATTACGCTCGAATGGGAATGATGATAGGACAGGATTGGCTGTACCATCAAAAGTGGATGCTGATATATTTTGTTCATGGAAAATATGGATAAGTCACTCAGTGGTTTGAAACGAGGGATTGTACCTCAACATGGGGATGTTGGGAAACGAATTAGAGATTTTATTGATCATCTTTAGGAATTGTCACTATCTATAGTTTGGTAAATAGGGAACCCCGTGCAGGTGTAAAAAGATCAAAGTTCTCTATTTCACCCCAAAAAGTTTTTGCTTACATTGAAAATGCATTTGACTTATGTTTAAAAAAATGGAAACTTTAGACATTTACACATACACATACAAACATGTAAATTAGCACCAGAAGAGAACTATTATTATCTACTTTCTTTAGCTGCATATGAGTTCCTTAAGCTCTATCTACACCTCCTTCTGGTTTCTAAAAACCTTGAGGCATATATTTTGCACAGTTCTATGAATTTTCTCCATAATATAAAACTAAAATAAAAAATAGTGAATTCATTACTTCGCCATATGCATATAAGAATCGTTACTCCCATTCGATATAAGCTGTTAGATACGTCCCAATTATCATGGCTACTTAAGACGTCCCTGATGTGTCAAATAAATCAAGATAAATTCTACGAGGCATTCTGCATGAGCAGCAGAAAGTCCCGCTATTATCTTTTCTACTTACCCACCGATATAAGCACAATAAATCGACTTTTATGGGTTCGACAAGTTTAAGGAAAAGAAAAACCCGTGTCTCATGATAAGAACCGAAAAAATGGTTGCCTGGCGATTTTAAGGGGATCCGAGATGGGATACTTTGTGGAAAACAATCTTTGAAATTCATACGGGCCTTATAATTATGTCAATTGATTTTATGGGATCAATACTTTTACAAGCCGTTGAATTCTTTTCTCGAAGCTGCTATACTACTACATAATCAATGACTATCTCTCACACCATGCGGTGGGTAATTATTGGGTCCAATGATGATATCCTACAATGTCAAAAGAGAGTTTTTCATCATTATCCTCAATGATACACATGTGCACCTAAAGTTATCATGGTTTCGGACAGAATCAGCATCTCTCCTTTGAGGAAAACAGTTCCCGGTCATGCAAAAAAATTCTACATCTGTTTTCAAGGGTGGAAGAAATGTACATGCATGTCATTGGTGAAGGATCTGGAATAGAAGAAAGAAGACGATTCGTAGATAGCTGAGAGAATATGCATCTCGAGAGGAGGAGGGCAGAAATATTGATAAATCATATTGTAAGACATTTATTTATTGATCAAAATTCAACAGGGGAACTGTGCTTGAATATGCTGAAAACTAGTGTCAACCCTCTCGTCACTGAAATCGTCGAAGCGAATCCTAATGAATTCGGTATGGATATTGTATTCCAACAAGATGGAGCACCACCACATAACTTCGGACAAGTAAGAAACTATTTGGATACTACTTTTCCTGGTCGTTGGACTGGCCGTCAAGGTCCTACAAAATGACCAGGCTGCTTGCCAGATTTGACACCTTTGAACTTTTTTATGGGGCTATTTGAAGCAAAAGGTGTACGAAACTGAAACTGCTTCAATATTGGTTGGATATACGGCAGAGAATAATAAAAATTTGTAGATATTGACGTTACTGTGTTCGAAAATGTTCGACATGGAATATCGGATAGGCTGTTCATTTGTCAAGAACTTCAAAGCAAACATTTCGAGCATCTTCTAAACTGACCTCAAGCTTATTACCTCATATTATGTAGTTAAATGTAAATGTAATCAGGCAATTATTAAATGTTCCGCTATTTTGTAGTAGGTGAAGATATCGACTTCATATTCTAGGGTTGTGAAGTATTCGTCAGGTGCTTCAAAATGATGTGTCACAAGACTCCCCTTTCCATTTAATTTTTTCCCCAGATGGTACCCAGTCGCCATCTTGAAAGTTTCATCTGTCAATTTCAATTCAAAATGAAGTATTCATGCATTAATTTCATTATCCCAAATTTCACTTTTTTCAGTTGACCCGTTCAAAAAATGAAAGGGAAGGGGGGGCGACAATAAAGAAATGTATAATGTATAATAATCATTTTCATTTTCAACCAGTTTTGAATGTTTCTGTCGAAGTTTCCTCTTTACATTTATAAGCTAGCCTTTACCTCAGGAAAACAAACATATTCAAATTCAATTTAGGAAAATAGCTTACATGACTTGACAAATTATTACATAGTTACCTTTTGCAATTGAAAATTATATGATTCAATTGACGGCTATCCAATTACAAAAAACTGCGCTATGAAGCAATTCATTCAACCAACATCAAAATGTAAGCAATGCACAGCTCTATCTTCAAATTTGTGAAGCCAGTTACCTGAAAAAAACAATATTGGACATAAATATATTGATTAAAAGCAATAAGATTATGTTATAAATGACAAAGTAGACTGAGAGAATTGACTCTTTTAAAACAAAAACCCAGCATTTCTAGGCCTGAGTTGATTTAAATATATAACGTATTTTTAAAATTTGTAGACGTCAGAGGATATCACATAAATTACAAGACATCGGATGGTTGAATATAGCTAATAGGGGACATCTTATTAGTGCAAATCTCATTCATAGGATTATTACGAATAAATCCCCATATTATCTACATAAAAAATACATTTCGTTGCGACATCCACAATTTACACGTTAAGGTTCAAGGCACTCCTCCAGTCTTTGGATCAGAAACCTTTAATTAATCATTCTCATTTCACATCACCAGAATATATAATGAAATCTCCCAGAAGATAAAACACGAATGCTTTTCACATTCCAAAAATCACCTAAAGTTATATATACTAATAATGATAATAATACTATTTATTTATCCTTTGAGACGTTAACAACGTATAGGACACGTCAGTACAACACGTTAAAATAGTATAAAGAAAATAAACATACATGAAGATAAAATATCTCAGTAGTTTTAAAGTATAAAAATGTATAATATAAAAAAAAGATTAGTCAAAATTGGATGTATAATAAAATAATAAAATCTGGATGAAAGTCTGGACCGCAATCAGCTAAAGTTGTCTAAGAGGAATTCACTGACACTGTAATAAGCCTTAGACAAGAGCAAATTTTTAACTTGTCTTTTAAATGACATCAAACTCATGGTTTTAAAGTGATCAAGTAGGTGATTTAATAATTTCATTTCCATATATTTGGGTGACTGTTCAAATTTAGAGGATCTGTGTCTAGGAATACTTAATTTTACATTTCTGGTTGAGTAACTGTGGTAAGAAGAATTTGTGTTATATTTTGTTAATTTACGTGGATGTAAAGTAAGCATTTAAATATGTAAATACAAGGGAATGGCAGGATTTGATATGATATGAAGTGCTGTTTGCATGATTCTCTACATGGGATATCAAATAATTTTCTGTTAATTTTTTTGGGAGATAAAAACCCTATCTTTGTTGGTGGCATATCCCCAAAGAACCACATTGTAGCTTAAATGGCTGTAGACCAAGCTATAATATACGTCCAGCAAGGCATGCAA
>WOGP01007413.1:0-11775 GCA_015342065.1 Leptinotarsa undecemlineata
GAGTGTCGGGGCCTTCTATATCGGGAGGGGTCGTCTACAGCATAATCTATAGCTTCCCTAACTAACGGAATAAATAATGGTAATAAATTTTTGTTTAGATAAAGGACCATAACCTTCCCTAACATATGACGTCACACTAACGTAGCGTATAACCATAACTTATTCAAGTAAAACTTCATTGTAATATTGATCATTCATAAATCATTTAAAACTTCAAGTAATGAATCATTTTCTTCAGATTCTGACTCTTTAGAGTCATACATGTTAACATTGAATAATTGTAACATTATTGCAGATAGTTGAAATGTTGTGCACCATTATGTGAATTGAACCATAAAAAATTGAAGTTATAAAAATATCCGTAATAATCCCATCTCACTTTTTCCCCTAAATTGGGGGGGGGGGAAAAACCCTAAGTTGGAAATCTTGCAGTCCGCAGTAGTGGCAAAACTCCAGTGATGTCATAGTATGGACTGGTCATTGGAGACAGAACAGTGACTCCGACATCTAAAAAAAGATGGAAAATCAACGTTTTGGCATTACGTCACTCTTACACAGAAACGTTAGATTTGACGTCAAGATATTTTACGTATTCCATACTTTTATTGTAAAAATTTCCATTCTTTGTTTTAACAGTCACGAATAACGCGATGATAACAAAAAATTATGGCAAATAAGACTGAAATAATGTATTGTGCTTTATTTCGTTATTTAATTGGATTCAGGGCCGTCGCCATGACATGGATGGAGGGGGGAACCTCCCCCCCTGCTTTTTGGAATGGGGGAAAAAGTTGGGAAATTTTGGGCCATGAAGATAGAAAAAAATAATGGTAAAAAAATGAGAGAAAAGAAGAGGTGATAAAAAAACGGAAAGAACCAGGATAAGGTTGGTATTTCCCAACATGCATAACTTGAAGAGAATTCTGAGTCGTTTGAAATCTTCAAAAAAGTTTAATGTCTCCCAGTTAGAGAACAGTCCACAAATATTGAAGTGACAATTTTACATCATTCCCAACTTTTCGCTGTTTTTCGGGTCGTGAAGATAGAAAAAATAATAGTAGAAAACAATAAGCACAAAATTATTTAAGTGTTGTTTCCTTTCATTTGTATTGAATATTCCTAATACATGGTGGATATGGTGGAAAACCAAGGACTTTGGTCGAAAGTAGAATAATTCCCATTATTATTTTTAGAATCATCAAAATTTATATTTGTTTGTGCATACCCTAACGGGCATAAGCATTCAGCCAATCTTTGGATAGCTAAGTAAGAAAGTTAATACATTATAGTATAGTATACTTTCATTTCTTCGAAAGTTGGGAAATTTTGCTGGTGGAGTTGGGAAAATTTGAATTCCTTCCCCCCTGGTTTTTCTTTTCGCTACAGACCTGATTGGGTTCATATCAACGACTACCAAGTAGGCAGTGACGTCATTCACAAAACTGTGATACACAGTAGAATGCATTCAAAAGTGACATAACAGTCAGTCTATATTGTCATGTCAATGGAAAACTCACAAAAATTTCAGAAACAAAAACGGAAACATTACTCTGTAACTATGACCGGTAGCACAGAAATATAGTTATGTTTCAACAAGAAAAGTTCTAACGGTGTAACTTCGGTTTTATACGAAACTTGAAGCATGTAAAAGGAAAGGCAACTGCATATTTTTTAACTAGAGATCATACTTGTTAAACTTTCTGGTTTATGAAAACATTTCATACGATTTTTTTTCAAGTACCTAAATGGTAGCCTTCCTTTTATGTGCATGTTAATTCTTGTTTACAATTTATCCTTCACAGTTCTTCCTTCTCTAATGCGGAATTCACTTTGTTAAAGTCACGTGGTAGTGCCTCCATCATATTATGTCTATGGTTTTAGTTTTTTCAAAAAAAAAAAAGACAAATTGTCATTGACAATCATTGCGTTCTGTCATACAACGCATTCATTCCGAAAAAAATACCTTTTAGAAACATTTATTAGCCTATTTTTTAATAAATTAGAAATATGACTACAAATCAAACATTTAAGGTACGTTAATCATTATTGATCTTTTATTTTTGAGTAAGTATTTTTTGTAGCCGTCCGAGGGAAAGAGAGAAGAATTTCGTAAGTACTTAGAGAAAAATGGAATAATGGATGCCTTAACCAAGGTTTTGGTAAATCTCTATGAAGAGGTAGATAAACCAGAGGACGCCTTGCAGTATCCTTTTTAATAATAATTTAACTAACCATATGTGCCTATATATCAAATCACATCTTGACAGTCACGAAAAAAGTTTTGGGAAAATTAATTTTTGAAGAAATAATGTTTTTTCTACATCTCTAATAAAAAATAAGAAATATTAAAACAAAAAATATAGACCACAAGGAAACAAACTAGGATTATATTAACACTTCACTAGAAAGTAATATAATTTGTAGACCATGGCCAATAAATACAGAAAATAGATTTGAAACTGTTATTTCTGGCCTTGATAGTTTATTTACTCTTTGAAAGTCATATCGGCTGTCTTTTACAAATCCTGATTTCTCGTGCTTTACGTTTTCTAAAAGTACTTTTCATTTTATGTATTCATCATTTAAAAAAAAAGGTGATTCTATTCATTGAGTTTCTAATATATGGTGAAGAAAATGAATGTGCCTGAATCATATATACCATCACCAGGGGACACCATATTGCCCGCATCATCGAATATTAATATCTTAGAAATTTGAAATCAGATTTCAAACTGAGATAAACAGACCTCTACAAAGTTTAATACTATTGGCTCACATAGCTCACATATACCTTGGCTCACATAGATAAACGGCCATCCGTTTGATTGGAGACCCAAACTATACAAGCAACATTGTTAATATACAATATCAAAGGGAGGTTGAGGATTTCTCTTTTTTATAGAAACTTTCAAATGAAGTATTCTGCTGATAAAGAGATAGTGACCTCCCACATTTGATTTATTTGAATGCTCAGATTTTTTAAAATAAACATTAAAAAAATATATATTTTCAAATCTCCATAGATTTTTTCTGGAAAAGATTTTCAAAACTTTCTTTACATATATGCACACATATATTTCAGCACTTATTAGATTATTTTGCAATGGCACCATTCATATATAATATTTATATTAACTAAAATGAAATTAAGCACTTCTTTAGAGTTGCATAACAGGAACTTGGTATATTTCTGGTAAAAAAAATATTCTTTGTTTTATTCCTCCAAATTTAGGAAAAAAAATCATGGTCAAAAAGGGGTCCTTTTTATATTATGTTCTCAAAAAGGCAGTATCAAACTTTTTTTATCAGTAGAAATCTCACCAAGTATCAAGATGTAATACTTGAATAGTAAATTTTGAAACATTTTTACAAGAAAATTTCTCAACATAGTACTAAAAAAGTGTTTGAGCCAGGGATCATTTTCTTATCTATTAATCTGACAACTCTCAAAAGTCGAAACTTGTGCGAGTTAAGGACTAAAGACTTCATACCCTTTAACTTGTGATTCTTAATAAAAGGAAGTGTATACTTCTGTTCTCACATAGACAATTATCATATTCAGCAGAAAAGTATTGATATATGTATATATTCTACTCATTTGTATAATAGATGGTAAATTTCCATGTGAGTGAAATTTTATATTGATACTGTTTAATATATTAACTTGCTTTTAGTGTTCCTGTTCAATTCCATAACAAATATTTGGAGTAAAAACTAAACAAAAGTGTTTATTTTTCAGTTTATGTCTGAAACTTCTGTGCATGATCTATACATCTTTGTAAATAGTTTATTTTGAAGTTGATCACCTAAGGAGTTCCTAATTATCAGAATTGTGTCAAAGTTCATTCGCTTACTGTCTCAAAGTATCTTTACAGATAAATCTGAAAAGTTTGAGATGATTGTTCAAACATTCATTGACATAGCGCTTATGTCTAGGCATTACAACATTACAGACTATTGATACACTCAATACTATCAAGAGAATAAATGACCTGTGAAACAGTAACTATAAAAATGTTCACCAAAGAATAATCAGGAAAATTCATAAAGTAATATCTCATGCTAATTTTTAATTCTGAAATTCAAACTCGGTATCAGTAACGTCAAAATTGCTGCCACTATATCACTGATGCCAACCTTGTTTAGAACAACACCCTCCCCCTTTCTTTAGGGGGAGGGTGTTGTTTTTCCCCCTTTCCACCCTTTTCTAATGTTGACTCTTTATTGCAACCCTACTTATATAGTAACACTTAGAGATAACCTAACCTTCTCTATATTCTCTCAGAAATGTTCCTTGAAAACATCCCATGTAGTCAACTTAGAAATTAATTATTCCTCAAAGATGTAAAATGGAATGAAAAATTATTTCAATTATTTTCCTTAACGTAGAAACAGATATATCATTGATAAACTTTCCATCCAAGCCGGTTTGGATACTCAAAAGCAGCTAATTTCAAAACTTGAAAATGCCAACAACCAGGTTAAGAGCCTCGAAGAACAGTTGGAACAATTGAAACTTGAACACAGCGAACATTTAACTGAAGCTATGGATGGAGGGTTGGAAACAAAAGACGGGGAAAATGTGCCAGACCCGGATGAAGGACATGACCAACCTAATGAAATTGAATAGCTATCTACATTCCTTTAGATATCATTTCCTTCGTTCATATTTATAAACTTTGAAGACTTTTTGAAAATAATGATACTTGATAAGTTGTTATGTAAAACACCCAAGCATGTAAGCTTGATGTGTTGCACTCCAGCAAGAATAACTTTGCAATTCAAAAATGCATGCAATTGATAAAATCAAAAAATACTTAAGGTATCTGAAATAAGTTGGTAAACCTAGTAAAAGTATAGGTTACACTAATTGCTCTTTTTGAACTATTTACACCTTGATTTTGTGTTGATAGAGAATTTTATTTTTGCAGTACTGTGTTGGGGCATTATTCTTACTGGGTGCTATGTTTTTATTTTACAGAGTGATGTTTATGTTCCTCACTTCAGAGTAGATTTTTTATTTCACGTGTAAAATGTCATGAATAGAAATTTGGCATTGACATTGACTTTTTTGTTATGTTAATATTATATGAAGTTTATTTTTGAGTTTGATTAAAGTGATCACAAAAAAAACCAGAATTTTTGACTGACATTCCATTGCTTTTGAGCGTTATAGTTCAAAATAGTGGATTGGATTTTGGATAAGGGTTTTTGCATTTCTACGTTATGTTGAGAAACTCGATTCTTTAATGCTGTTAAAAAAACTTGTTTTTGCAGGTAATTGCTATTGTACCTTAGTGTGTTATTAGCATCATGTGTGATGTGCAATATTTTTGTAGATAGATTTACAAAGTGATTGTTTTTCACCCAAATGTGCAATAATGATTATAACGTTTGATGTGCAACCTCATTTCTCCTGTTACAGGGAAAAATAAGCATTTATAATCCGTCAACTTGATTAGTGACTTTTTTGTACTTATAATCTGCCTTGAATAAAATATAAGAAGTATCATTTCTTTTTTTTTTTTAATAAGATTTTACTGACCAGTTTACTAAGTCATAATAATGTTTCACCATACAAATAGCTTCCTTGGGCATGTTCATACACCTGAAGATGCTATTGTATAGTGAAACACGTTTTGCAGTTTTCTGAACTATACCAATCTATTCTATGTGAACTATTCTACAAATCTACCAATAAGGTGTTACTTGAATACATTATGGATTGTCATCAAGTATCGGCCAATTCCATCACATATTTTTAAAATTGAATGTATAAATTATTGAGACTGATAAAATATCGAAAACATCATTCCCAGGGCCGAATTTAGGGGTGGGAGGCGAAACTACTGTCCCGGAGCCTTTTAACAAAGTTAAAACAAGAAAAATCACTCAAAAATTTCAAACATTACATGTTGCTTTCATGATCTTGTCTACTATAATCTTTTAAAGTGAAAGCTGCAGAGAGAAAGAAATTTCTCATTCATGCGGTCGATGTTTTGTAAATGAACGCCGCTGAAACCAACGTTATTTTTGAATTTTTGTTTATGTCGTAGGTAATTTTCAGAATTGTCCTTGTTAAGGAGGGAGAGTTCAAACTTTGCATTCGACCAGGGTTATCATAGCCGACTAGTAAGGGAGTTAATGGAAATTCACAAACACACGAATAATTTCAATAGAAAAGAAGAAACTGTGAACCTTAATCGAATATTCTGAGAATTTCAAGAATAGCAAATAGCATTGAATAGTGACGCAAGTTTTTTCTTTATTTTCAAATTTTGCAGTTTGAGATGGAACAATTCCCAGCTAAATGATTTGACATACCAGCGTCAAAGACATTTACTGATGCTATATTTTTTTCATCCGATGCAATAAGAACATCTAAAGGAGTTTGAGAGTAGTCAGTTATGGGTTCATGACTCAATAAAATTTTTCAATAGTGAAGCACGCTTATCATTCTTCAAGAGATCTATATTCAAATCTCCAGATATCAGAAAAGAATCACCTAGGCAGTAAATTAGAAATAGTTTGGTCAAGTTCATATGAGCATTCAGGAATGTTACTGCTTAGAGGACGATGTAAGATTCCAAATATAAAGGTTTTACTTCCTATTTCAACCGAGATCCATAACTGTTCCAGATCGTTACTTATTTGCAAAGCATTAGGACTCTTGATATCATTGGTTAAAATTTTTTTGTTTTAATTTCAACCTGGTAGAAAAAAACATTATTGAAAGAATATCCCAATAGATTTTATTTGAACTGCAATACACTTTATAACATGTATTTAGATAGATAGATAGTAGGTTTCACTCATATTGGAGTTGTGACAGAATGATCTTATTCAAGTGAGTTTCCTCATTTCAAAAGTAGTTTACTTCGCAGTCAACCCTTCAACCAGCTGCAGAGAAAATAAATCTTGTTTGTTGGCCAATGTCGAAGCTTCACTTTGCAACAAATCATCTTAGAAAACCTTGTTTATCTTTGATATTCGTGAGTCAATGATGTCTTCATAAAGAAAGTTGTTAACACTTTTACGTTCTCAGGTTGTCTTTTGAGGACATGCATTCGTGGTTCAGTTTAGCACCACAAATGACACCTTGGCGGGCCGAAACAATGTGATCTTGGGTAAGATCACAAATTCATTGTTTTTTGTGCTCTGGTATAGTAAAGCTAATCTTGCCCTTTTATTTTTACTGACACCATAAATTGCATTTTCAATTATAAATAATTTATTACCGTTATTTGTACCTCCCAAGGTCATATAAACTGATTATTTTGCTATGAAACTGTATTTCAGAGGTGATCAGTCTCTGTCTAAAATGTATTTCAATCTAATGTGTTCAACAGGGCTAAAAATATAGTCAGAGATATCATCTGAAGAGAAAGTTATATATTTATTACTTTTTAAGATCCAGTTATCAAATAATACTACATTTTCGGTACCAATTGACAACTCAAAGTAAAATCATGTTATTATCCAAGTTGTTTATGAATTTCAAGCAAATAATTGTTTTATATGAGACCAACAATTAAATAGATTCATTTTGTTGCTGCTTTCAATGCTTGTCTTCTTTTAACATCCCAGTTAAAGACTCTTGCCATATTCACTTCAGTTGTAGTAAATTGATCCCTGAAATAAAAAAAAATTGAGAAAACATGTTTTCTGGGCTTATCTGAAATTTCAGAATTTTTCCTTGTACCTTGCATATTATCAAGCCTAGATTCTTTGAATACCTGGAATACTTATTAAATAATGGCTTCATTTGACAACACAAAAATAAACTTGTAAAATTCCCTTCCCCTTTTGAGTTTGCATATTTTGGGTTTTCATTCACCTATCTCATATATTTTCAGCAATATACATCTTATGTCTGCAGAAAGCACTTTGAAAAAATATTAAACTAACGAACATACTAAATTGTTCAATTTCAGTTGTTTATCATGTTCTTTGAACTGCCTGCCCAATGCTATCAAACAGAAACGACAATATATATAAGATCTGAAAGTGGTATATTTTTAAGAGAGATTGATTTTTTGTGAAAGAAAGGTTTTGGCCGTCTTCACCGTTTTTCAAAGAAAGGAAGAACGCAATCAATTTCAAAAATTAACTCTATACAAAGATGTGTAGATCATGCAAAGAGGTAACTTTCAAACATAAACTGGAAGAAAAAGCCGTCTCAAAACTGCAACTTTCATACAAACATTGAATTACTGAAAAGAAAAATACTTTTGACACAACTACGAGAGGGCTTTTTCTTCCAGTTTCTGTCTGAAAGTTACTTCTTTGCATGATCTACACAACTTTGTATAGAGTTTTGTTTTCTTCCTTTCTTTGGAATATTCACACATGGAGAAGTATTTAGAAAGCCAAACCATTTCTTTCCTATTTAAGAACTCTATCAGTATAATGTTCAATGATGTATTCAAGGCACAGAAGATGCTAATTAGAATAATTGCTGAAAAGAAAAGAAATGTATCAGGCAGACCAATTTTCAAAGAATTAGGTGTTCTCACTCTGCCATGTTTACTTATTTTGGAATCATGTTTGTACATATTCGATAACAAGAATACTTTCATGAAAATCGGAGATATACACTCAAAAACAACTAGGCAAACAAATTATTACTATGAGCCCATTTGTAAACACAAAGTGACAACTAATGCTCCTTCACACCTAGGCCTGAAACTTTTAAATAAACTTCCCTGTGATATAAAACACAAATCTGTCAACACAGTTAAATTCAAAAAACATCTGGAGAATATTCTATTAGAAAAGTGTTTTTACTCACTTGCTGAGTTTTACGATGAATACTCTAACAGTTATTGCTTTTGTGCATAAGCCGTAGTTAATGTATCAACGTTGTGTATGTGGAGTTGATATTTGTACATATTTTTCTTTGTAATTGTGTATTTTTTTTTGTATTATACTTTTTTATGTTTTTTTACGATCTAGGATAAGCGTGACTATTCTTATACAAATTGTGAATTTGTCAAAAAGAAAATAAATCTTACTACTACTACTACCATATACTTTTTGCCTGCACCGCCGGGGACCGAATCAGGTTTTTAGAGTTCGGCAGATCCGTACTCTTACCATCTGACCTGAGAGACGACTCACCATACAAACTGATCGGCTTCGTTAAGAAGCTGGGTTTATTTGGTCGAGTGTGAGTAGGTGTGAGTCACAATAAACCCTTGCGGGTTTATTGTGGCTCACACTGCAAGGGTTTATTGTGGCTCAACAACCCATTTTCAATAAGAGTACTACCGAAACTATCACATTTTCAATATATCTATTATGGTTACACAATATAAAGAGCAGAAATTTTCCAAAGAAAAAAGACAAAAGTAATCTATGAAAACTTTTTGCAAAGGGGTGTGATTTATGCTGAAAAGTTTCTTTCACATACCAATGGAAAAAAAATTTGCCGTAAGATTATATCTTCTATGATTAGCATTGATTTACACATATATCCCTTTTCCTTCTCAGTTTGTACGTAATGACACTGAAACAGATATCCATTCATAAGAAACTCTACACAGCATTACAATTACATTACAATTAATAAAATTAGTAAAACAGATTTGTCCCACCTCTGGAGTGCATATTGAGATTGAAATCTTCCTCATGAATGATATTTGCTTCAGTGGAAAGTTTATGGAAAATAGAAAGACAACAAGGATTCTGCACAGAAACAAATTTTTCAAAATACTTCATTTCCAAATCCAGCAGATTTATTAATATTTAAAAAAAATCGAAAATTAGTTTTCAAGAATAATTTGATTTCATTTAGCTTTCAGCTACAAATTTAATTTGGTACTGAATAAAACAAACCATATAACAGCACTGCTCCTAACAGCCTGTTTTGTCTTTAAACTTGTAGATAAGGCAAGAATAAAAGTCGAGACAGCGTCTCGTTGATACTTCAGTTCTTTCACAGACGAAGATATCCATATCCAAGAATTGTAAAAGGCAATTTTACGTTTCGCAACCAGTTTATCTTTGATGCGGTGTTGCCAAATTTCCAAACTTTATTTTGAAGGAAGTATTTATAAAGAGCTTTATTCTCTCGGAAATGATGTCTGGTATACAGTATTCGATTAATGAACTAAAAACGACCAATTATTGTGGAACATCCAGGAAGTTTCTCCACTTTATTTTGAGTTGGTTATTTGAATAATTTGCAACAAAAGCTATAGATCGACTGGATCTTTATACAAAGCATAACCTTCTGCATATTTTTTTTATCATTTTGAGCCCAATCAGAAATTGTATTGCTTAATGAAATGTACCTTATTCGCCAGCCTGTGATTTTACTCAAAGATCTATGGTAAATAATTTATTTATTTTTAATATTTATAGCTAATAAATTTGTGCAGTAAAGGGCAAACTGAAAAGTTCACCCTGAAAAGTTGCTGCGTAATAAAAACTATTAGAAAGTCCAATTAGTCAGTATCTTATCATATTCATTAACTTTGCCCACAAATTGAAAAAAAAATCAATTGAATAAAATAAATATTAATGGTAAACGTTTCGGAAAACAATCCTTTTCCGTTTTCAAAACCTGTACTCACTATGAAAATCTCGCCTCAAACTTTAGTATTTCTGAATTCTTTCGAAAAAAAAAAGGAACAAAGATAACCAACACGCTGAATGTATTGTGATCGGTTACGTTTTTTTTAAGCATCATATTGGATATCGTGCTTATATCGAAGATAACTCCCATCTTTATATGTAGAGTAGGCAGGGTGAGTGTTAGCCCACAGCACTTAACATGTGACCCATTGTACATCCTCTCGAGGAGTTGTCCTCCTAGTCCTCTTAGATCATCCTGTCCTTTCCAGGAAGGTGGACAGATCACTTGGAGACATCTCCTTTATATCGGCAGGTGCAGGCCACGACTCGCCGAACACGCACGTCTTATTGATGATAACTCCGGGCACTCGCATAGTACATGCCTGACAGTCTCATCTTCCTATTCACACCTTCTGCATAAAGGTGTGTCCACCTTTGCATCCTTTGATTCCATCTCATCTCTTTAGGGATTGAGCATGGGTGTAACATTTGGCTACTTCCGCAATTGTCGAAGTCATCAGGCCGTAGGTGCCACTGGGTCGTAAAATTCTCAGTCCAGCCGCTTCCTTGGCTGAAGAATCGGCAATGCGACTACTTTCACTCCTGCCGTGCCCTTTAACCCACCTCAGGATAATGTTATTATCTACCGAGGCTTTGGCTAAATCTTGGTGGCAATTTAGTACTAGTCCTGAGGTAACACATTGTTTGTTCAAGGCAAATAGGGCTTGTCTGCTGTCAGTGCAGATTGTTATGTTTTTGCCAGAAATTCCTTTCCTGGTTATTTCTTGTTTGGCGATTGAGATACCAGCCAGTTCTGTTTGGACCACGCTGGTATTTTTAACCTTTCCCCACTTAATCTTTATGCGTAGTATCTGGAGTACACTCCACATCCTGAGCCTTCTTTGGTTTTTGAGCCGTCTGTATATATGCGTGTTGCATTTGTAGTATCTGACTGTGTGATCTGTTTTATTTGTATTTTGTAGGTTTTATTTAACACAAATCTAAGTTCAATTGCATCATTGGTTGCCTGCAGCAGAGGTTGTGCAGAAAGCACTTCTCGCCATAGGCTCAGCCTCAATTGACCCATTCCTACTTCGAGGTTTACACCAGCCATGCGCAATCGTAATATGACCATTGACGCAACCTCCTCAATGTACACGTCCAGAGGAGTCATATCCGTAATTAATTCCATTGCCA
>WOGP01007414.1:0-11774 GCA_015342065.1 Leptinotarsa undecemlineata
AATTTTTTATGTATTGCTTTTTCTCCTTCCTAATTAGATTTTTAACCTTCCTACGTAATTCTTTATATTTCTCATTATTCCAATTAGATTTCATTTTGATTTTTCTATAGTAATTCTTCTCTTTCAGTAATCTTTTAACTTCATTTGTAAACCAAACTGGAAACTTTTTCGCATTTTTATCTGTCTGTTTAAAATCTGTTTTTCCGTTAATCATAAAATATATATTTAGGTACATTATTTGCTATCACGTTGTTCCAAACTGTATCCTACGTTCCTACATACTACAGATAAGTTTTACGAATCCCCTCATCAGATTTTGCAAAAGTTGAGAATATTGATCCATTTTTTTTTGGTTCACTATGCCAAACGTTTTTAAATGACATTATACCAAAATCATAATGATTGTGGAACTCGACGCAGCAGTTATGAATATCGTACGCGCACGATACAAATAAATGCACAACGCCTTCACAATCGCTAGACTTCACAATCACTACTTCTCGTACAACTAGAATCCTTCTCTGACCGTATCACTTCGATTACTCGACTCAACAGACTCACATCGATTCGACGCACTTCTTTCATATCGTTAAGGAAGATTCTAGTCTAGACTCGAAGCGCGTGGAAGATTCTATTATTGTATATAGATTAACATTCTATTGTTCTCAACAAAAATAATAGGGCATTTCCGCTTGTTGCTAAGAGATGGCATTACTGTCTATGATTGAGTTTTCACTAGAACTAAATAGGTACCTAACTAACACTCTCTCGCTTGTCTAGGAACGCGCTTCTTTCTGTGACACATTGCGATCGCAGGTCGTAGTTATTCGGCTCGGATGCCGGATGCGGCCCGCGAGCCGTATCTTTGACACGACTGCTCTAAAGGGATCCTAGTTCAGGATCTTCCTTAGGGTGTGTGAGGTACTATGGCGTTTTAAATTATAGGCTGCTTTAATTTTTTCTTTCCTAATAAAACTCCTAATAAAACGTCTGAAAGTTTCAGAACGACTGCAGAAATACGTGAACCAAAAGCTCAACGGGATTATTTTGCGAACATCATAATTTTCAATAAACAACCGTAACTGGGCGCATCCTTGTTCAATTAAATACTTTCTGTCATACTTTGCATATTTGAATTTATTGTTGAACATTAGGAATCTCTGGCCTAAATTCATTCTCTCGAGTTGAGTTAATTTGAGGTCGACTTAATTTTGTTGAATTATTTTTTAACAAACGTGTTTGGTTTTTGTTTTTACTCTGTATCCAATGAGGGTTCATGTACTCGCATCTCCAGTTCTTTCTATCACTTCAAAGAAATTTCACCATCTCCGTATATCCAAACGGTCGAAAACAGCCATCAGCTGTAATTTGCAATTACATATCCGTAGACACGTCCGTTGTTAACAGAAGTTTGCGGCTACGTGACTGAATGTCTCGCATCTAAGGTATTGTGTATGCGAACGTCTAATGTCATTGGTTTACTGCACGCCATTTAGATAAAATTTTATTATATGCATTTTTACGTTTTAATCGAAATAGTACATCAATGCTCGATTCTATGAATTCTGTTCTCGGGCCGTGAGAAACCACATATGCTTTTTTGATTTGAGAAAATTGTGATTCTCACCGTAGTCTTATACAGATGAACATATAATTTGCAAATAAGGTGAAGCTTTTTTGTGAAGTATTTTTATCACGTTTTGTAAACCATGTAGGAATGATTCGCAGACACATCGATGATGTTTCGAAACATCTCGGTGCCACTGCGAACCTTCTTTTGAGCAGTTAATTATAAACTATGACACCAGCCTGTGGCTATAATAGAACCCCAGGATGATTATACGTGCTGTGTTTATGTTCTGTGCTCTCTGTGCGAGGTTCGGTGTTCTCTGTTCTGTTTCGAGTTTTATGTCTGTGTTGTTTTATGTTTTGTATTTTTTGTTTTGTGTTGTCAGTTCTATATTCCGTGTTCTACTTTCTGTTCTGTGTTTTATGTTCTGTATTATTTCGTGTTGTCTGTTGTGTGTGTTTAGAGTCTAGTGCCTGTTGTCTCGTACCTTGTCAAATCTGGTGTCTAGAGTTGTGTATCTAGTGTCTAATGTTTAGCGTTTAGAGTTTAGTGACTATAATTTAGTGTATAGTATGTTTCCAATCGGTGGTTTTCTTTGTGATACTCCGTCATCGCCCATTGTTAGTTTCAATTGTGGGATGAATCAAATGTCGAAACAAAGAAATAATTCATTTAGTGAATTTTCTCCTAAGTAGAAATACTGCCAAGTGTATTGTAATTTGAATACTATTATATTCGTAGCAACTGAAAACTCTAAAACAAATAACTCTATCTCGAATATGAACAGAGATCAGACACATTATTTAAAATCCTATCACGTGCCCATGTACTTTTTTATTGGTCGGTCAGTTCAAATTATCCATTACTTTTCTACTGAATTTATTACCATTAGACCTCATTCACTGCGATTTTGAGCCGAAACCAATATATTTTTCAAACTGGTAATCAATCGAAAAATATAGGAACATGAAACGATACTGTCTCTGCATGCCATTCTTTGGCTTTCTAGTAAAAGGATGTTCCGAGTTCTATGATCGGGGATTCCCCGCGATAGCAGCTTAACGCCAAGTAATGTTGCCAGACTAAATAGAAACAAAAAACGAGAAGCGACAAAGATGAGAATTTTTTGAGAATGTTATTTTTATGAAAACAATGGATTTTTTATACTTTTTGTAAACTAATTTTCGGCTTTGAGGCATGAGGCCTTATGCCGTCTCTGCTCATACAACTGCAATTATCAAGATTTTAGCTCAACACTGTACTATTATTTTTTAACAAAATGTGAAAAATATATTTTCTGTCTATCTTTATTACACGAATCTAACGTATCTTTTCTGCTCGATGTTGTCTCATTTTCCCACAAGAATGTGATCATTCGCTTTGACATTCAAACATTTTTAAACATTAGGGCGCTCGTAAAATCTTGACACAAAACCACACCCCTTATTTGTTTATATCGCTGTGTACTTTAAGGCGTGTCTCTAGCAGTTGGCAACATTTGTTCTTTTGGTAAAAATGGTATATTGAAATAATTAGCATCTCCTGTAAAATTGATTAACACTCTCGAGAACTTGCAACCCCTAACAAAATTCAGCATGGTGGAGAAGCAATTCACACAACCGTCAGGTAGAAGGTTTTGAATAGAAACGTATATAACACAAGAAAAATATATTACAATAGTTTCCAAAATTCAAGTACTGGTGATTTAAAAATCAAAACTGTTGGTTATTCGATTAAAAAAGCACGTTTATTGTGACTGATAATTGTTCTTTCATGATCAACCTCATGACCAACAAGACACAATTATTAATCTTCGCTTGAATTATTTTGCTTATAGTGAATTATCGATTACAGTTCCTCGTCCTTTTTGTCTGTGCTCTTCATATTTCGTCTAATTCATTTATTGTATCAGTTATATTTTCTTGTTCTCCCTTTTCCTCTTTATGTTTTGTATTTTTGTTTCAACTACACTTCCAGTTATATAATTTCAGTATTTTCATCATTAACTGTTTGTACCGAAGTCTATACCATACTAGTAAGTGCACAGTCAACGTGCATACCACTGATGATGTCTGCCGCAGTAGCAGACGAAACGTGTGATACTTCAGGTGGCATTCTACCACAGTGTACTGGTCTGGTTTTGTATTCTTTTATCGATTCTCTATCATTTCTCTATCATTTTAGATGCAGAAAGATTTGAGGGCATCTAGAGCACTAAAATATAAAAGTTTTGCTCGGACCATAACTAATGAATGTCCTCAAAGCTTCGCCTGGATTCTAAACTTGAGTAGTCACAGAATGGGGCGTTTTAAATATCGGTCTTTCCAAATACCGTTCACCAACTAGAAATCAATTATATTTCCTATTGATTATGCAAAAATGCGGAATACAATATTCTGAAATGATTATAATTAATAAAATTTTCGTTGATTGGTCAATGATCATACTACGATGAGTAGATGTTATCAACTATTATTAGGCTTCTATGAAATGTCGCAATATGTCATATTTGAATAGGTGGGATTTTATAATCAGTTAAGTCGTATTATTTAAAATTCAAATTCCATGTGAATGCGAGTTCTTGGCAGCTAAGAAAGAATATTTAAATTGGAAGACTTCATTTTCATAGTGAAATGTGAGAAAAAGTGAAATGTTAATGATATAGAAAAATCCGACATCATTCAGAGTCGATTGGAAATACAAAATTTTTTAAACTTGGTTTGAATTTCCTTTTTTATTATTATTATTATTTATTTCCTGTATATTACTGACATTTCACTTTTTAACATTATCGTCCGTTATATTATATACACTACTAATTTTTACACCATACACCATCTGGTAAATAACAATTCTAAATAAAATGTATACCAAACGTGACCCCCCCCCTGTTGGACAGAAAAGAAACGGACGTGTAATCAAAAATTTCAAAAATTTTTATCACTAGGGGGACTAATTTTGATATAGAAATCAGATATCATTCAGAGGATTGCTACACAATATAGTAAAAGGAAAAGGTAAAATGTCACTCACATAACATTATCATCCTCAATGGTGGACATCGATGTTTCGGAATAAGACACTTGCCTCATTGCCTCTTCAGCACCAATAGGGTATTTGAAAAAGATGTCTTTCAGGGTAAAAATCGGGAAAATTTTATCAAAAGTCAAAAGTCGAAGGCGGCATTCCAATGAAGTAAACAAAAAGGTCATAACTCCTCCTTTTGGACAGAAGAGTTACTTAAATATTTGAGGTGGAAATAAAATCATGTACATACTGATTCCCTGTAGTTACACGGAATTTTTATCATGGATGACTAAGAAGGTCACATCTCAACTGCGTTCTTAATGTATCTCATTAATCCCTTCCCCAGGCTGTAGATCGAGTCCACTGAAAATTCCAATAGTTCCTCTGACAGAACAATTATAATCTTTTGCATCGCAGTTCGTTATTTATCGTAGAAATAATAATACAAATTTACGACCGCCATATTTATACTTGAAAACCTTAACCTTCCTATAATATCGATAGGCAGTTAATCTATGTAAGACATCTGCGTTAAATAGCCCCACATGGAAATAGAACTAATTCTAATTATTTATTGGCAGTTAAAGTCTCAGCTTTTATTTATTGCCGCTAACTTGGAGACGTTTACATCAGACATTCTGGATGCCAGACTTTTTTATCGTCATAATCTGAGCGGACAGAAGCTAAAGAAATTATTTTCAACCTATATATAGAATAGCAGATGTGGTAAAAGTTCCTTAAATGATTTCTGAGTTATGGATTTCTGATGCCTTTCCTGGTATGTTTCACTAAAAGTTGTGTGACAAAGTTATATAACACTAGGCCAAGCAACCGCATGTTGACATTATGATTGAACAATTTATGAGCGATGTTTGGTGCACTATAACATAGTTGTCAATAAATTGATTTTATTTCAAGTATACTCCATTATTTTCACATGTTAGGTACATAAGTCATATCGGATCAGTCGGCTACAAGATTCATAGGATATCTCTTGTATGATCACTTTGACTCCATCACCATGTGAAATATTTGGTCAAAAAACTGTCCACTTACGAGTTTATTAGAATCTCATTTGAACTACGGGATTATAGGATGGGGGGGGGAGTTTCTAAAACTCATCTCAAACATCTTCAAGTGGCATAAAAATGTTTTTTGAGAATGATTCTAGACAGAAATAATATATATTCAAGCGACGCTCTTTATGAAGAGTCTAATATCTTTGATCTGATACATTTATTTTTTATTAGCATAATTATAACACAGTTCTAAAATGAAAATGAACTCCAGAATCTTATATTTATACAACGAGGCAAATTGATAACTTCTCAATACCCTTCGCATTCAAATTAATTGGTCAAAACTGTAACAGGGTCCTAGCTCCAAAAGCATTCAATATACTTCATGAAGAATTGTAAAACGAGACTTCCAAATTCAGATTCGAAAAAGAATCAAGAAACAATCTGGTCGATATGAAACTCGTGCACTAATTGAAAACTGAAAAAATAAAATAAATAAAATTAAAAAAATATCAAATAGAAAAACAATAATTTTATTAACTACTATATTGATTGTTCACCATAATGAAACCATGCACCATGATGAAAAACTTACATTTTTAATACATACTGATACTATTTTTACATGATTTTCATCCTTCACCACTCCTAAAATTTATATATACATTTTTCGATTGGAATTTTAATAGATATTTTTATATTCTAACTTATACATGTATATGCATTTTACATATAAATTAATTTCAGATTTCTCTTTTAAAATTTTGACCTTTAAAATTACTCTGAATGTTTATATTGTTATATTACTGTATATTAGCCTCATATACTATTTATATATATCCACACACAAGCAGTACTGCTTCCGTGGTATTACTTTATTCACAATCTGTACCCTTATATTGCTTTGAATAAATTATTATTATTAAAATAATAAAGAGATCCGATGAACTGCCTCATCCAGCATACTCCCCAGACCTCTCGCCAACCTACTACCATCTAAGCAAGCACTTTGATAACTTTCTCACAGGTAAACCTTCACCAATCGTCTACTTCATCGAATCCCGAGCACATAATTTTTATGTTGACGAAATTAATCAATTTATGTTACGTTGGCAAAAGTACGCATATTCAAATGGCGCTTATTTCGAAAAATTCACTGACACATAAGTTTAAAGTAGACTCATAAAAACGAAAAAAACTTTTGAAACAACCTATAATAGTTATTATAAAAGTAAGTTGGGAACTGTTGGTTATTTTACAGCACCTTGGAAAGCACTTTCGAAGAAGATAAATTGAAATAGCAGAAATGTAGTTTCCATCTTCGTTCATTTTAATTATTTAGGTTTTTCTTAAGGACAAAACACAAGCACTGCAGGAAAATTCTTAAAATGCGCTTTCAGAGCGGTGCCTGTGCGAAAGTAGCGATTCACATTGGTTTGGATCACTGCAGATCAAATCCATTTGGAAAAACGTTTTCAGGAAGTTCATTTCAACTTCATTTGGAGAGTAGAAAGACACGTTTGCTGGGTGCATAATAAATGCTTAATTTTGAGTAACAATCTCTAGTTGACTATTGAAAAAGGGAGTGATGTTTTGAAAAGAAATCTGTTTTTTTCTGGAGAGTCGATTGAAAGTAATAAATAGTGATTTTCTGAAAAAAATTGGTACGTTTTAAAATACATGTTATTGTTCAACAGAAACGATAAAAAAATGCCTGATTTCGGATAACTCAACTCAAACCCCGTAGCAAAGTAAGTACTTGTATTTTGAAACACATGTTTCAACAGTTTTGTAAACAGTTTTGCAGAATTCCTTAGGATCACATACACACGCTACATTTATCGTGGAGGTAGCCGCCCCACCTTCCTCATAAGTTCGTTCTTCGAAATTAATTATTATTTATGCTTTGGCTAAATTGCAGATAATACAATGTATATTGTAAGAATACGTTCAAAGTTTGAAATAGCAAATTAATGCTGGATAAAATTCGAACATACATGAATGTTTCCTAAATTGTTTTTATTTTTCTCTACATTTTTGTAGGTATCCCATGAATTGATATTTTTTGTAATTTGGTTAATGAGAATAATTTGATTAATTTCACAGTTGATATGAGAAGGTGGAGACTAATCTCTATAATATATTTTAGTGTTAGCATGGCGTATTTTCATATATTTCAGCAGCAGATTTAAGTATTTTCAATTTTCATATTTTAATATTGTTATTAGGCAGAAAAATATTTATTATCGTTACAATTTGATTATTATTAACATAATTAGTCAAAAATGACACGACAAGAGACAAAGAGATACTGCTAATTACATCCACAGAACCATTCACACAAAGGTCTGGTAAGCTTTTTCATTGATTTCAGTGTCTTATAGGTAAACACACGAAAATCTGAAAAAATACTGAAAATGCAGACAGGGACCAGCCTGCCTTCGATTATGCATTTGAAGAAACTCCAGCAGCCTCGGAGGATGTATTTGGGGGCGAAACTCCCTACAAGTGAGCATAATCAAAGGTGAGCTTTACAAAGCATTGAAACAGACGTGTATACTACAGCTACAAAATGGTGGAATACATATTTTTAAACAACTACCTCAGTATGGGTATCATATGACAGGGCTTGACTAGTAGAATAGTGGTCACCTTAAAAAAGATGTAAATTCAAGAAGGCCGCAGCCACAGAATATTAACTTGTAATACTGAGGTACTGAATGCACTGAACAGAATGAGAAGAATTGATTAAAAAAATCAGAAACTAAAAACTTGAAAATAAAATAAGCAAGAAACAAAATTATGTTGAACGGTTTCACTGAAATAAATAACAATGATCTGGATAATGCACTAAGAACTAAGAAATATTTCGGGAGGTCCTAGGCAGCAGTCATCACACCACTCTTCTCAGCAATCTACGGTATTGATTAGATAAAAAACGACTTTATCATTTTCTTATCTAATCAATGCCGTAGATTGCTGAGGAGAGTGGTGTGATGACTGCTACCTAGGATCTACCGAAATTATCGACCTATAAAAAGAGTTTCATGGCGATAACTTCCACTAACACTTATTTTGAAATACATCGTACCCCAAGTTAATGTTAGTGTCAAACTCAATTATAAGTTCCATCTAGTATCTGCCATTACTTATACCATTTTTTATGTTTTGTGAAATTTTCTCTTGATTTTTATATTCCTATGTCTTATCACTACATTTTACACGATGTGGAAATATTCTTTATTGTAGTAAACATCAGTTTTCAGCATATTTTCATATGTATATGGGTTTGTATATGTATGTATAGATATTTTTATAGATTTTACATTATATAGACTTAATATATGCTTGTATATATTTTTATCTTATTCTCACACGCTTTGTTAATAAGATTAATTCAGCTGACAATAAAACTTATTAATTATTATTATTATTAATCCAGATGCTATGATAGAAATGTTGGGTTTCTATCGAAACTCCCAACTGGACACTTTACAGTTCATTATATCAAATGCAACATCACAAAAATATTTAATTTAGCCATCACAGCTAAGCTATGGATGATGGAAATGTTTTTTTAAAGGCTTGGTTATTATAGCATCTATATTAATTATATTTTTGTTGAAGTTGTTTGCATCTCAATTATTCGTGACAGTATCATCGTTAGACACTTATATTTCCAGGTATAGATTCAAACCATCAATTTACACTCAACACCATTCCTGGACAATACTTTCTTTATTCGCTGATTTCCGCCAACGTGTCATCGTCACGTTCTTCAACTATTTGACCAAGACCCCGAAACCATATCCTCGACCTTTTCTTTTGGAAATAATGAGACCACAGATATTCAAAGCGCATCCCAACGGCCTGACAGCTCTCGATAGAGACCAAACGTATCGCCATCATCGCTGAGAAGTTTATATCTGGACCTGTTCAGCGAGATTCCGCTCAGTTTCATTTCCTGTTCATCTCCAGTTATCTTTGAGTAAACACGTTTCATTCATAACCACCATTCATGGACGTGTCCGTTGAGCACAGGGCCGTATTGAATATTACGAGGCCCTTGATTTTGATTGTTTTTTAAACAGATGCATGGGTCATCAATGTGTGTATTCAAAATACGTTCATAAAATAATGAAAACGAAACGACAGGGCTTTTAATTAAGAAATACTTTCATTTATGAAATTCTCAAAAAGTGACCCCATGTTATAATCTAAATATTTTGTAAATGTTGTATATTTCATATTCCACTTTCTATCTCCGAAATAAGGCAATTTGAATATTAGAACCATACCCAATTTGAGATTAAAATTTATAATTATATACTTGCTGTGAAATATGAATTTTCTATGGATTATCAGTTGTGAAAAACTGTTTGTGTAATATAAAAGACTAAAAACCATAGAAACTTCACGAATATTAACAAAAAACTGCCAAAAGATAGTTGGCGGTGTGAATGTTTTGAAAAAGACGCAGAGCTAACCTTGAGTTTTAAAAATATGATTGTCTAGATTTAGATGAATTTTTATGAAATAATTATATACAGAATATAATATTCAGTATTATAATTTATTTTATTTTCTTTCAATTGAGGTGAAAAAATATTATAATACAAGGAAAAATGTGTATGATACTATGCATTCCACCTAGCTATCTGCTCATACCAATCAAGTCAAAAAATAATAAGTACTGTCTTTCCAGAATCCGGAAATAAGTTAATGAGTCAAAAGTAGTTCCTTTTGATTCTGCAAAATCATTTTCTCATAATAGAAGGGTGGAAAATGATAGGGCATAGTAAAAATTTTAGATGAAAATTTTATTTACTAATTGACAAGCCGCAAATGTGTTAATTTTCAATGAAGATAAAATCCCTCAGTACAGCTTTGAACTTTTGTACATTCATAGTTATCGTTACCGAAAGTCCCCAAGCTAGGCACTAAACGTTACCAAAAGTCAGTAAAATTATCAACAATTTTTTAAACTTCAACTACACATCAATTATTTCATCTGACATTTATTGTATAGTGAAGTGAGGAATTGAAGTGTATAAAAAAGGGAAAGTTAGGAAGAAAATCATTTTAATTTGATTTTCCTTATGGATGTCAGCACAGAAATTATGAATTGAAATATATCTTTCAATTTTTAAAAGTAGTCCCTACGAAAACTATTTTAATTTTTTTCTATTTTCTCATCTGCATAAAAATGACACTTTATTCTTTGTTTTGTAAACTCTGTTGTATATTAACTTATGAATTTTCATTAAAACAAAGCAAAATAAGAATTGCTGAAAATATTTCTTTGAATAAATTCCTATAATATATTGTTTTTGAGTCGAAACTAATTTTTTATTGAACCTTATATCCAAAAGAAAAAAATCAGTAGACACCGTGTTCAAAAACCATTATTTTATAGTGTCTGAACTATTTTTAAGATTCATTGATCGGGAACTGTGAGTTTTCATGCCTGACGTTTTGTCAACAACTGCTTTACATTATCAAAATCGATAAGACGTGGTGCTGTGATCACATCGCATACCACATTCATTAGGTTTCAGATCTCCGGCTTAATTTCATGTGTGGTTGGCGTGGATTCGTTTCTATTGGTTGTATCAACTGGCATAATTCGGATATTGTTTAATGCGGGTAGCCAGACTTCAAAATGTTGATTGCCTCTTGTCGGTATCCCCAGGCGACATTTTCTCATGTATTCAGGGAAACGCACGTTTTATAACACATCTTTGCGTGATTCCAATGTAGACTGATTCACAGCTATAAGGTATCTAAAATTATCTGAGGTTCTTAGCTGACTTTAGTATATCTCTCTGATGGTTTTCTTTGGCCTGTATATCGATTTTACATTGTACTTCTTCAAAAGGCTGCCAATACGTTCTTTAATCATTACTCTACATCTTCCGATCGTGAGTCGGGCGCACTACCACCGCGGCCAATTCCACATGTAAAAATTGATGGATTGAACTGTATCTCTCAGAGCTTATGTTGTGGAATTGGCGCGGTGGTAGTGCGCCCGACTCACGATCAGAAGATCGTCGGTTCGATTCCTACCTCGACCAGATATTTTTCTCGAGAGAATTTATCTGGTTGAAGCTGGGATGATTCTGCAACCGTGTTAGGAATCACATGTTAAAAGGTAAGAC
>WOGP01007416.1:0-11772 GCA_015342065.1 Leptinotarsa undecemlineata
CACGTTAAAAGGTAAGACCTCGTTAGTCCTTAGCTCGCACAAGTTTCTCAACTTTTGAGAGTTGTCGTTCGTATGGGGGCGACAGCTGATTAATGGATAAACGTATTTTTTTTATCGCATTTATCGCGATAAATTTTTAAAAGCAGCAATAATAGTGAGTTTGAACGCAGCAGCTGCTACCACAGCACAATTATTGCCTGAAAAATCAAGGTCAGGTACGGTTTACGATTTGTTTGCGAAATGGATGGATATGAAAAAATGCAAAACTATTACAGATGATGTAATTTCGGCTTATTTGGTGAAAATTTGAAACTGTCAAATCCTACACCTTGTGGAGGATGTACTTTATGTTGAAAAGTACCATTTTGGTGGTGAAAAATGTAAACATAGACACTTTTTCAAAGTTTACTGCTTTTCATGAAAGAAATAATGTTGGTTATATATTAAAAAAATATGCTCGCCTTTGAAGACTCCTTCAATGGCGATCATATTAACAAATTCATTAGGGAAGTAAATAGTGAAACATATCTAGTGCTGAGAGTAATTTAACATATTACGATTTCACGATATAAAAGTATCAACTTGATTTGCTTCATTTTCAAGTAGCAACAACTATAATGTAAGCCGATGCGTGTAGACAAAAAAAACCACAAATGCGTCAATTAATCTTAAAAACGACAAGGAAGACATGTTAGTAACGTAACTTCCAGATTTCAAATCATATATTGAGAGAACTTTTGTTGTACTTGGACAAGAGGACTTGCTGTTGTATAGGTGATATTTATCTTCACTGCCATCCCATACTCACATAACAGATTATCCGTGAATTACAAAGAAAAGGTTCCATTCGGTTTGTTGGTACCCACACAATTTTAAAATTCACCCAATCCTAAAAATTACACAGGTCATAGCATCACGAATTTGAATAGGGACGGTGGCTGCAAAATATAAAGACAATTCACCAACATACAAAATGGGAATTGATAAGACCATACAAAAATTATCAGATTAAAACAACCAATGTGAAACGAAAATTTCACCTTGTTGTTATGACTTCAACAAAAGACATTTAAATATTTCAAACGAATTGAATTCCTTCAATATTAGCAACTGCTTGTTGGATAATGAGATATATGAAAATTAGAATGTTACTGTTATCTTCATTTGGAAATTCAATATTTGATACAAATGAGATGAAATATTCGAATTTTTTTTCTAATATGAAATATAATGAAGAAATGGGTCTAATTCATTCGTTATTTTACACAGTTGTCAAAAAATTGTGTTCGCAACATGTTTTTTGTATTCGTTCAATAAACAGTATTTTCCGGACTTGTTAAGTGAATTACCGTTTAAGCTTTTGTAGTTTTATTGTGCTATAGATGAATAATTAAATCTCACAAAATAAGATTCGACACTTTGAAAAATTGACTGCATCTTCACTATTTTTTTTCAAGAACAAAACACAAGCACTTCAGAAAAATCCTTAAAACACTCTCAGAGCCGTGCCTGTGCAAAAGTAGTGATTCACATTAGATTTGAATTGCTGGAAAATAAATCCATTTAGAAAAACGTTCCCAGGAAGTGCATTCCACATAAACGTCGTTTTTCGAATGGGAGACTTCTTAAACAGTGAAGTTCGAGGTGTACTGAGTGGGACCTCAAAACGATGAGCAGCCACAATCCATCGCGTGTTTCTGATACGTACCGCTCTTGGTGGAATCAAATGTGCCAAGTCACTTGAACACCTTTCGTGAAAGTATCTATAGAAAACAGAAAAATCGCCAACCTATCTTCGATGTTCTAGGCTATCAAGGTTGCACGTGATGTTCGAGTCTCCATTTAGATGGATGGCTCTTTTCTGGATGGAATCCAGCAACTTCAGGGTATGTTTGGGGGCAGAGCTCCATACATGAGAACAATACTTCGCAATTCAAGCGACATGATGATTGTGCCAAAGCACTACAAACTACTTGAAGCAGAAAGCGGAATTGTCCGACCTGATATTATTTTATTTGGTTCGGAGACATTCATCTTCTTGGAGAAAACCGATGTCTGGGAAAATCCAGCGTTGATGGTGAGAGTATTTGAGAGATATTCATCGACGGTCACTTGCAGGGAACGTTCTTTCAGGAAGCTGGAGAGCCATACACAGAAATGATCCGACAAGCCATAGCATCGAAGTTTGATCCGCAAACCCTTATGCCACCCGGTTACATATAATGGACATATATAAACTCCGAGAGGAGTGTGGAACATGTCAGTAATAAATAAGAACTAAATAACAAATTGGAGCTTTACATACATTATCAATATTATCACAAAAGTAGTTTTAAGACAAAAAATAAATAAAATCAGGCATATATAAATAAAATTTATATAGTTCGATACTATCCTTTAAGAATTCCTGCAAGCTATAATAAAATTTTTCTACAAGGTAGTTATTCAAACAATACTTCATTGTTGAAATTGTAAGATTTGTTAGAGTGAGTGGAAATTTATTGTAAATATTTTATAACACAATATTTGACATTTCTCTGTATATAAGTGATTATTTTCATAGTTAATGAAACGTTCTGATTAATTTTTTGTTACAAATACTACTGCTTCATGTATATAGAAATTTATCTCCTAATTTATAAAGTTGAAATTTTGCTCCTAATAAAAGCTTCTCTGCAGCTATAGTTTGTTTTTCATCTTATAGATATACCTAATACATTTTTTCTATAGTATGAGTATCCTAGAAATATCAACCCAGTTTCCCCAGAATATAATTCCACATTTTATCCTAGGTTGAATATAATCATGGTATGCAGAGAGGGCAGCTTCGGTTGAGACATGTTCTGACAGTATTCTAAATGCATAGCGTTATATTGCAATATTTTTTGATAAGTAGTCTGTGTGACATTTTCAGTCCAATCTCCTATCTATCAAGAGTCCCAAAAATTTTACCTGATTGCATATGTTTATATTTTGATCATTATATTCAAAGTTATTCAATTCTGGCAAGGATCTATTTGCCAAATAGAAACCAACTGAGAGTGCTTTTATTTCACGATGACCGATATATCATCAGCATATGATACAATATCTTCATTAACTACATTTGGTATTTCATTTCTGTACAGTATATATAAAATTTCATGGCTGACACTGGCAAATGCTTTTGACAGGTCAATACACGAAGTTACAGTACAATCATCTTTGTTCAAAGGATGCAAATTTTTTTCAATGACTTGATATATTGTTTGTATGGTTGATATATCTTTACGGAAACCATTTTGTTCTTTTGCTAACAACATATTATCATCTGAAAACTAAAGTAAACGTTTGCTCATGAGCTTTTCAAAAATTTACTGGGATTTGGCAATAATGATAAGGGTCTGTAGTTACTTTCTTCATTTCTATTTCCTTTTTTAAATATAGCTTCAATAGATGCCACTTTCAGTACTTCTGGGAGTACTACTTGTGAGAAACATAAATTTATGCTTTCATCGGACTTCATTATATATTCAGTATTGGATATTTTTTTAGCAGCTGCAATAATTTTACGGAGAACGGCACAATACTTCTTAAAATACTGAGCACTTATCAGCCCTAGTGTCTTCTTTTTGTGTAATGAGCGTTTTCTTGAGCAAGTTTTATTTATACCCCTATTATCCATGAATTGGGCCTAGTTTTATTGAAGCCTCCATTAATCGAAAAATAAAAGCCCCCACACGAATTTGATGTTTTATTGAAATTTTGTTTATAGTATCGAATAAAAATGAGTAATTATTGGAATGAATAGTAGTTATCTGGTTGTTTCAAATATTTTGTCCGTTTTTATGAGTCTACTTCAAACTGTAATATCTTAGTGAATACTTATTCAATTTGATCGAAATAAGCGCCATATGAATCACTATACTTTTTCCATGTTATGTTGGAAAAAGTATAGCGTATAAATTGCGTGCTCAAGATTCGATAAAGTCAACGAAGGCCATTTTTTCCTGGTTCAGATTTGAAAAGGTTTTAGCAGTGAAAAAGTTATTGAAGTGCTCGAAAATATGGTAGTTGGTCGACGAAAAGTTCTGAGGAGTATAGTGGGTGAGGCAGAACTTCGAGGCTCAATTCGTTTGATTTTCAGACGGTAATTTGTGAAATGTGCGGACGGACGTTGTAATGAAACAGGATCGGACCCCTTCTGTTGACCAGTGGCGGCTGCTGCTGATGCAATATTCGGTAAATTTATTCGATTTGCTCACTTAGCTGTGATAATTTGCGTTGCTGAAAGTTATAATGAACCACACCAGCCGCTGATGATCATACAGTAATCATGGTCATCTCTTGTTGTCGTAGTGAATCCACTTTTCATGAGACGTGACGATCTGAATCAAATGCGCAAAAGCAAAGTAGAACTGACTTCGGAACGTGATAATTTCTGCAGATCGTTCACGTCGTAGGACACCCACCATTTGTGCTCTTTCGCTTTTTAAATATATTTTAAACCATAAGGAACCGCAAGGCAGTTGACGCCCAGTTCTTTCGCCATCCCACGCACTATTTGTGATGGGTCAGTCTTCACCAGGGTTCTCAAATCCTCGTTCTGGTACACCATAATTAGATCTCTTCGGGGCTCATCTTCGAAGTTAAAATCTCCGGAAAGAAATGATACACTAGTAGAAATAGTAAGATAATAATTGTTATACAATTGATCGATCTGGCCATATATTTCATTGAGCCTTTTCTATGTGCCTAGACCATGAATAATAGCAAATTTTTTCTGTTTCAGTACGCAATGGCTTCCTTAGGCGTATTTATACTCAACATATGAACAAGCACGAGGAAGCTATGAAAATCTCACAATGGAGTGTTTTTCCAATATCTATGTTATGAATTTCTATCAAGCATCGGCCATACACCTTTTTCATCCCCAGTATTAATTGAGAATTTGAGGAATGTTCGATCTCCATTACTGTCGAACCAGGTCAGCTATTTTCAATTTTCAATAAACAAGATTGAAATAACCGAGCCCTTTTCAGAAGTCTCACATATAAAGAATTCCATGCCAATAAAGATTTGTTATAAGACAAAGCGTTAACATGGAAACGGGAACGAGTGAGATACCGCCGCATCCGAATAAACTTCTTGCTCCCCTACTTTGGGGGGATCACATTACTCTGATACCTGCCAGAAATTACATGCGATACCAGATCCCTGTTTATACAACGGAGCCAAGGACTAAATACTATCGTGCATTTGCATATTAAATGGTTCCTGCGGGAAGCGAGATGTGGCATCGCGATGTTTACTGTTTTGCAGGGTTTTGATGAGTGGAGAGATAAATAGAGTCTACTTTGGGAACAATGAGTTTCAGCGGAATTTGTTCCCCGTCATTGATTAGTTATTCCACTCATTAAAGAACAACTGTGGAAACGTTGAGTGAAGCTAATTTCGGAAATGAATTGAGAACATTCACTGTAGCTCGATGCTACTATTGCTCTTTTTTATTTCGGTGAAAAATTTATGAATTTTGGTATATGAAATGATACCTCTTTGAATTGATGCGTATATCAAAACCTCTCTTTTTTAAATCAATTAAGGAACGTTTCAATTTCACCTATGAAAAAGTGTGACATCTTAAAGCAAACATGACCAATTAACCTTTTTTCACTTGGGAGTCGCCTAACTTAATTTTTCACGACTGACCAAAAAATACTGTAGCATTATGAGCTCATTGTCGTTTTTCTTCCTTTTTTCATGACACTCATTTCAACAATCTCATTTCCTGTACAGATTGGACATGTCTGTTGTTAGTTGATTATCTTTTTTTGTAGACGTAACATGGGTTTTTTATAATTTGGTCACCTCCTGTGATCCAGTTCCACATATACTGTTTTTCACGGATAAAACAGAAGCACTACAGAAACGTTCTTAAGACGCTCTCAGAGCGATTCCTGTGCGAAAGTAGCGATTCACATTGGATTTGAATCGCTGGAGATAAAATGCATTTGGAAAAACGTTCTCAGGAAGTTTATTTCACATAAACGTATGTCCTCAGATGAGAGAGTTGTGAAACAGTGAAGTTCGAGGTGTACTAAGTTGAACCTTCAAACGATGAGCAGTCACAGTCTATCGTGTAGTTCTGATATATGCTGCTCTTGGTGGAATCAAATGTGCCAAGTCTCTTGAACACCTCCCGTAAAAGTATTTATAGTAGAGAGACGAATCTCCAACTTTTTTCCGTTGTTCTAGGCTATCAAGGTTGCACGTGATGTTCGCCCCTCCAATCAGGCGGATAGCTCTTTTCTGGATGGAATTCAGCAACTTCAGGGTATGTTTAGGGGAAGAGCTCCATACATGAGAACAGTACTCCAAAGAAGGTCTGAACTTCATAGAGCATCAAAAGTTGCCTAGGTGTATACAGTTTTCTCGTTCGGAACAGTGTTTCGAACTTTTGAGAAGCAGCCTTTGCAATTCCAACGACATGATTATGCCAAGACATATTGGTCTCCATTTGAACCATTTTATTCGCATGAAATATGACCAGCTGACTTTATTTTTCGCACTGCCTGCAGCTAGTCTCTGTTATATAGTGCAGAGTTGTTGGAATATCCACAAAATGGCCAATATCCAGTGAGTGGCCCTGTAATCAAATCTCAGACGATCCCTATCATGTGAAACAAACATTCAACTCTCACTTCTAATGGACACCCTGTGTACCCAGATGTATTTTTCACCAATCTTCATGTTTTTAATTGCTCTATTTTCTGATTTTGTCACATGCCATGAAATTCAGTACCCCTGCAGCTGGTTCGGGGCTAATATCTAGTGCTTATGATCTATGTCTAGTACACTCATGAGCTTTTTCGGTGCCTATGATTCCTCAATGTTCGGGCTTCCAATATGCGGTCTGGCAGTTTTTCAATTTCCAAGACTAGTGTCGACTGTCCCAGATAATTTTCATGTTCAGGTGACAAGTAGGGTCATGCCGAAACGTAGTGATAATGTCGAAGACAAACTGATGTATTATGAATTTGTGAAATATCTGTTGAAAGCGAAGGACTACTGAAAGCATACAATTTTGCACAGCTAATGATTCCATTTTCCCTTTTCTGATTTCCTAGTTATTTAGAAAGTAGCTGAGATAGAACCTACTGTGGAAATAAACTAGGTGGCGCTCACATTCTTGTACAGGTGCGGTGACTTGTTCTCTCAATCACCTAAACGCTCACCTGTAGTATACCCATGACCATCCCCACTTCGAGCGTATCCGCGAGCATGCAGGGATTTTGAGCGTCGGTCCCCGAGACAAACCTTGTGAAATTTTTTTCTTCCCCTTCAATGGGGGCTTGAGACTTGTTACACTTGGTTTAGAGCAAGGAAGTGGTATATGTTCCCAATTGGAATGACTAGCTTTTGATATGTGAAGGCAAGGGCACAGGTCGGTTCTTGTTTTTTTATATAAATTCCGGGGCTAAAAAGGGTCACTTCATTTGATGCTTTCGTTCGAATGCCATCTACAGAAGTTTCTAGAAATACTGTTTCCTTCTTCAACAATTCAACACTGCAGACCAACTTATCTACACTGGGATAGGAGACAGTTCAAGAACCCCAATGAAACAAGAGAAACAGTTCACTTATGTGTTTCAATAGTGGTTTGCATCCCTAATCTTGAAATCAATGATTGAATAAAAGAAAAATACTTGATAATGAATAAAGAATATAAATGGTAACAATTTTCTAAAATTTTCGACCCTTTCCAATGGTTGCTTTGATAGGGAAAGTAACAAAATACACTTACTCTAAATCTCACAACTTCTGATCGAAATTTCATTTCCAAACACCATCAGCCCCTTCGAACATATACACGGGGTCCATCGATTCTAAATATGACATCTTAAAAGTAGATATATCTGTCTGTACCTCACTTCTCACTCTACGTTAAGCACTATAAGAAACAACTCCATGACTGAACAAAAGAAGAAGACTACTTGCCCACGCTAATTCGTATAACTAACTATGAAATGTTGGAAAATAATCTGAATAAACAATATTGACTTTGAATTGGTGTCAGCATTCTGATTGTGATTTACATCACAATCAATTGATTGCATCAATACTGTATGCAGCAGACTGCTCAGAATAATCTCAGACTTCAGATTCTCTCGCTCTGAGAGCGCCTCAAGAATTTTCCTGTACTTCTTGTGTTTTTCCTTAAAAAATATAGAGAATTTGATTCACTACAAGTTTACGTGAGTTATTGAAACGAAACGTAATGTCTGATGAATCTTATGAAGAAATGTATGTTACTGAGTATCGCTTTCGACTGATGGAGTTCTACCAGGTTGTTCCAGAAGTTTCGTCCATCCTTATGTGTCTATTTTATCACCGGTTTCCAACCACTATCCTGAACGTTCCCTCTTGTTATAGAGGACCCACTTTACATCACACGTGCGACCCCTTTTGATTGCGCAAAAGCAAAGAAGAACAGATCTGGAAACATGACAATTTCTTTCATTTATTCAAATCGTGATGAATGGGTATCGTGATGAATGGGTGCCTGAAAAATTTGCAAAACTCCTTATCGTTATCATTTTCGGATAAATGACATACCAATACGCTTGTCAGGAAAAATATAAACGTATTTTCAAGTATCGATATAACGTTTCCACTTTGTATAATTTGTGTAGTTGAGTATTTATGAACAATGATTTACCTACAATGGATAATTTTCATTCAGTTGCAAGACATTTTTGTTTCCATTGTTACAAAAAGTCTATTCAGTGTGACCACATCAGCTTTTCGGAAAAGTTGACGGAACTACGAGAACAATTAGTCAACTTCCAATTGAATAAAAACCAGTAATTACTGAAGAGGTATCTGTATTGAAAAAGTTATTTGACTTCGCCTACTCTAAAAACTGATTACAAATTGAAGTTATATCTGAAAGAGGAATGATTCTACCAATTTCTCAAAGGGTTTGGGATATCTACTCGTCACTAATTAAATTTCACCTCTAATTAGAAGGAGTGAGTGTATATCGCAACCTACCTTTCAATGTAGTTCAGGGCTCACAGGGTTGCTATTTAATGAGCTACGCATATTTGACATTGACATATTGATAGCTGGCTAGTAGTAATTGATGAACAGGTGAATAAAATTTTGAATATCAAAAACGTTGTAGAACATTATTTAGATTATATACAGTTAGGTGTATTAAAAACGAACGGAATATTTTTATTTCGAATATATATTTTTTGCCGATTTTGATATTTTTTTCACAATGAATGGGAGGAAATTTATTCCCGATTGATCAATGCCGATATTAACAGAGAAAACTTTTTGTATTCGTACTTCTCCATTATTATATGCAGGAGTGATAGCTGGAAATATAACAATCAACAAATAAATGAATGACTCAAAATTGCAGTTTGGACGAAACTGCACTCCAGAGCCCACCGCATTCTGAAAATACTATAGACGAAAACATTTCGTTAGTTCTAGAGTGGTAAATGTAGTAATTCAAAATGAAATGAGTAATGTTAATGTGTAATGGTTTTACTGAAATAAAAATATAATAATGATGTAGAGGATGTACTTGAAACTAAAAAATAAGTCGGAAGATCCTAGGTAGCAGTCATTACACCACTCTCATCAGCAATCTACGGTATTGAGTAAGTGTGTAGCGACTATCTTTTTTTTTTCAAATGAAATCGTTAAACACATTTTTCAATTATTTAATTTTCAAGTTTTTTATTTCTAATTTCGTTATTCAACTCTTCTAATCCTATTCAATTCATTTAGTGCCTCCGTATTATTAGGCAACATGTAATTCGCCATTTTGTAGCGGCGACCATCTTGAATTTGCATCTTTTTCTAAGTGTAATACTATTCTATGTCTTTTTATACTTATATTGAGGTATTTGCTTTAAAACCTGTAATCCGCCATTTTGAAGCTGTGATCATACTGAATTTGCATCTTATTCAAAGTGTACTACTATTCTACCAGTCTAACCCTGTCATTTGATACCCATATCGAGGTAATAGGAAATGAAATAATACATTCAACATTTAAAGGGATTCGTTTCCATTTCACCATTTGGCAACATCGGTTATAGCTACTAAAGAACAATGAATCTGTTACCTTAATGAGACAAACAAAGATGATTTTTCAGAGGCGTGCTATCCTGTTTACTTATATTCCGAGTTCCGAGACATTCTATGACATATGACATTTTGTGCACCTAACCTATCTTCATCTATACAAATATATAACAAAACAACTGTTGTTTATGTGGCTTGTGGAGGTGGTTTGGAACTATAGTTTATTTTTTGCCTTAATTGTTGATTTATAAAGATAATTTTTCCTTTTTTAAATTAGAATATCTAGGTACGTATGAATTATTTCAACTTGATATATGCGCTGTTGCCAATATGTGAATTAGGAACAAATCCCTTCAAAAATTAAAACCCAACAATTCAAACATCAATGTGAATACTTTTCGAAGTGATTTTGAAAAAGTCATGAATTGAACTCAACTTCATTCTGTTCAAACTTGCATTTGATGTAATAACCCAAATTGAGGAACATTCCCCATTGTGAGGAAATATGTAATTCGCTATTTTGTAGCTGCGGCCATCTTGAATTTGCTTTTTTTGTAACTGTTAGATTAGGTCCAAAGTGAGTAGGTCTACTCGACTCTCCACTGCAACCCGCAAGGGTTTATTGTGGCTCTTACCTATTCACACTCGACCAAATGAACCCAGCTTCTTAACGAAGTCGAATAGTGGTCTTTCAGGTCAGATGATAAGAGTACGGCTCAATAGAACTTCAAAAACCTGATTCAGTTTTCCGCGGAGCAGGTAGAAATATGTAATCTGCTGTTTCCTTTCCAAACAGAGGCGACACACACTGTCTTCGGACAGTTCGTGTCTCTGTATACGATGTTTCAAATGACAGTGGCCTGGAAGAATGCCTGTTAGACATAGTAGTTCATCCCTACTGTAGTCCAACGACTGTTTGGTATGAAGCTTCGAAGTGTGAATAAACGCCTTGGAGTGAGCCAATACTAAAAGATTTTGTAGGAGTCCATCAATCTTGTAATGTAATCTGTAATGTAATCTACCATTCTCTAACTGCGCCCGTCTTGGATTTGCAATGATACAGAATTTATTAAATTTTCTTGTCATCAAGACCAAATTTGTGTCTGTTAACAGGCAGGAGGTCAAACAGATAAACAAACAAACAAATAAACAAACAAATGGGACAAGCTAAATAAAACTAGTGAAAAAAATGACTTTAACAGAAACACAAAAAAAATATACTTTTTACGCTATTTCCTAAAAATATCTTTCATGGTATGCAAACTTGTGATACCGTCATATACCAACCTAAGCAACGTAATATACGAGTATGAAAGATTGGTAATATTGATTCAACAATTTGTTCAATCAATCAATCAATCAAATATACTTTATTGTCTGAAGAACTACATCTTGTAGACAAAGTCAAAAATAATATGTAAGGTACAAAACTCTACATAAAAAACATACACAATTTAAACAAAATACAATAAACATAAGCTAAAAATGTTAAATACACTGAGATATTCAGCTGGAGATAACAAGACATATAAATAAAAGTTAAGATTCAAGTGAATCGTCAAGATACTCCTGAACTGAATAATAGGCCTTATCAACAAGTAGCATTTTAACTGCTTTTTTGAATTTGTTAAGCACTATAATTTCTTTAATTCGAGCTGGTAAGTGGTTGAACAGTTTGATCCCGTT
>WOGP01007417.1:0-11771 GCA_015342065.1 Leptinotarsa undecemlineata
AATAAAATAAAATAAAATAAAATAAAATAAAATAAAATAAAATAAAATAAAATAAAATAAAATAAAATAAAATAAAATAAAATAAATAAAGATCCATTACCCTCACGATACGGAAAAAGATACGAAAATCAAATATTACAAATTAATTTTAAAATTTTTGTAAACCAAACATGGAACAATGATTCTTATTCCCAATATCCAAATCACCAACCGATTGCCCTTTATGCAAAAAACTAAGCATTGCACATGACAATATCAAAACGACAGAATACGGTGAATATGAGCGTGCTGATAAAACTAAATTAAAAAAGAAGAGTCAGCACTTTTTCGAAAAATTACCTGAACGACTCACAATAGAGTTGCGGTGATAACGGTGGTCAATTTTGTGATTGTGGTGGTGAGAATGATGGTTGTTGTTAAGGTTATGGTTGTGTTTCAGAAAGGAATGCCTGTGACGAACGTAATTATTGTGCGCCACTGCATTAGGATGGGAACCGGGGAGGAATTGGGGATAAACATGATGGGACCATTGGGGAAAAAGAGGTCTAGCACTCCCTTCTGCATGCGAGAAAGAGGAAAAATTTCGTTAGTACATTGTTATTGAGATTTTCGATGAAATTGGCGATACTAAATCCATGACAAAAATATTGAACATTTCAATATGAGATGAAACTTCACTATGAAATTTATAGAACATAAAAATTTACATGATCATCAAACAAGACAACTCAATAATCTGTGACAAAGAATGTTTCAAGACAGATAAATTTATAACATCATTAAAGAATTATTCGTTTCATAAATTCACAATGTCATATTCGTTTTGTTTTTTTGTCATTAATTAGACCAATTCTAAAATAGCTTCCTTTGAAGTTATATATTTTTATATGAATATTTTTTATATAAATACGTCCCTGCATAAACCATTGTAATTTCTTGGGAATAAACAAATGTTTGAAAAGACATACTTATTTCATTATACGCATACAAAACGTGTTTAGTAACAGACAAAACAGTTTGATATTAAACACGACTGAAAAAGCTCTGTGAAGCTATAGTGAAAAACGTATTGCGATTTTGTAAACAGTTATGTATCATTATTAAACAATTTTGACAGTCCACTTGTAAAAGGGTTATTATTTAGTTAATAACAAACTGTATTCAATACAAAACGATCTCTATTTTGGTATGGTTTCAAAGAAAAATTGGAACTCGACAGTTCTGAGAATAATTACCTTCAATGAACTATTTTCAATATGAAAGTGATTGAAAAAATGCAGAATAATAACTAATAACATTTCTTTCGATTCGAGAATGTGAAGCAGAAACATACCAAAAAATCAAAATCTACTTCCGCAGTAAGTTATTAATGCAAGAAAATTTATTATGATTTGTTCACTCAAGAGCTCTGGTATTGTATAAATTAGTTTTTAGTTTTTAATAAATGATCTAGGCATTACAGATTTTGGATTAGGCATTATTTTTTCTCGGAATTTTTTCTCACTAAAAAATATTAGGTATCCACCTGGAAATCCAAATAATTGTCAAGACATAGTGAGCTGTTCAAATAAAGGGTGAATATTCAAATTCCACGGGCTACATACATTCAATTAACGATTTTTTTTTATATTGGTACACTCGTCTCGAAAATATTTTCACGTTTTCAGCTGTTTAGTGTATTTTAGTTTGTTGGTGAAAGGCATAAAAGTTGGAAGTGTTCTGCGTGTTCGCCAATTTTCTGCTATCGAATAAAGTGGATTAAAGAATTTGCATAAAATTTTGTGTAAAAATTGGAATTGACTGCTCAAAAATACTTGAAATATTGACAGTGGCATAGGGCGATTCTTCTCTAAGCCAGAAAACTGTTTACAAGTGGTACAAACTTTTCACAGAAGGTCGAGAACATGTATATAACGACGCTCGCCTTTGACGCCACAGCACATTAACATCCGAAGACGATTTTTTCAGAAATTTTGGCCTTAGGACGATTGAGAAGATAAAAACCGAAGTGTACCTATTATACTGAGGGGGACTACTGCAAAGGGAATGAAATAGATGAATAAATAATATTTTAAGAAAAATGAAAATTCACCTCATACTTGATCTTACCAAGTTATTAAAGAGTTTTCATCTGCTCAGTGGGATTTCCGAAATATTTGTTTTTTACATTCAGTGCCATAAACGAACATGAATTTGAGTGGAGTGCTATTGAAGTTATTTCAATTTTTGATCACTTAAAAAACAAAATCAAGAGGTTACTACACATATGGTATTAAAAAATATTAAAATCACTTCTTTAAAGAAACATAAAATGATTTTCAACAAATATTTTCTCTAGCCACACAAAATGTGAATATTTTATCATGTAAAAATGCATGGTGAAAAGCGTGGATGTGATTTTTGCTTGCAAATATAAATTATCAGGATTCAAAATGCAGAAACTATGATGAAGCCTGTTTATCAATAAAAAATCAGATTTTCAAAAAATCTCCTTCGTAATATCCCTTTATGGGTCGTTCATTTGGAAATCTGAACCAGACTACTTCTCTTGTACGCCATTTTCCCAATTTATTTTGGCAAAAACTCGAAATATAAACAAATACTCACCTTGAGGACTGCCAGAATTATGTGAGGACGTGCCATTATTACGAACCACTTGTACAGGACTAGGAACCCTCATCGATACAGGGGGCTCCAAAATGTCCCTATATTTAGATACCATCAGCACCGAAATAAAATAGACAATGGCGAGAGACAAGAACTGGGCCTGTTTTGTCTCCTCCTGTAATAAAGAGAGTTAGACAATTTTTTAGTATGCAACTCAAAATGTAGTGCCTGTATAAACGTTCTCACCACATCTCTGTATATAACGGCCCTGAGTCTGTTGACGTCCATGTCTTGGAGGAGCTTTTCTGGATCTTTCACTGGGTTGGAGCTATTTGACATATTGTCAGCTATGTTCTGTTGAGTAATAAAAAAAAAATGAGAATGACTTCAAAATTTAGATTTGAGTTACAAATCTGTCAAAATAATTACATATATTGCAGGAAAAAAATTGAGAAGGGCACCCATTTTTGTTTCTAGAAATTAATACTAGCCCAAAGGTGTCAGAGAATCGAAGAATGCTGAATGAAAGTTTATAATATGAAAACGATATCACTTTTGTTGCCTATGATTTTGGTACAATATTGCATATGGTCCAAGTAAGTATATGGCACCACTTGAAGAATGGATAATAGGTAGGCTAGAAAAATACGTGAAACCATCCAGGAAAAAAAATCCAAACGTACCTACTCATAAAAACTTTTGAAGCACATGCGAGATAATTTGAATTATAAAACAAATCTGATTATGTACTTCAAGTTGCCGATATTACTTTGGAGTGATATGAATACTAAATACACTTACTCTGCCAAAATAATGTGATGCTTGCAAAGCAATGCTTGGAAGAAATATGAGTAAATGGAATAAGTTTGCCTAAGAAACCAATAGACTGTTCTATGATAGTGGTATCAAGATTTTTTGAATTGTGTTGTAGATTAATAGGAAGTAGGTAAATGAATTTAAATTTATTTTCATTTTTTTAGAGGTTGAAAATAGTTGGAAATATAAAGCACTAGTATTATGAATAATAATTTTGCAGAACTTTTTTTATTTCTACAGAATAAAATATAAGAACATATTAGAAATTGAATTTTTTTGAGAATAGTTTCTATATAAAAATGTGTGAAGGCTGTATACTTGGGAATTTCTATAAATAGTTTCATTAGAAATTTGGCTATGGGAAGAGTTTCTTCTTCAATGAAAAAAAAATTATTTCTCAACTTTTTTTTTGATTTCTGTTCATTTTTGGCAAACGCTCAACTACTGCAGAAAACAGCTAACATAACCTATATAAAATTTCTTAGTTTTGACAATGCTATAGGTATTATAGAAACATTTTTCTCAAATTCAATTTGAATTTAACACAGCCATGATTGAAAGCATTCCTTGTATTATTATTCACCTATTGTCATTATGGATTTTGTAGAATAATGGGTTTTATACTACTAAAGGAAAATTCTCTCAAAAACTCATGTAGGTTCTACTAAGTCTTATTTTTAGATATTTATAAAAAAAAAAAATCAAAATTATCTGAAACTTTACATATTGGCTATCTTATAAATCACATTCAGAGAAACATTTTTCAACTTTCAGATTCTTTTCAAAACTATGAAATTTTACAGATATGTAAAAAAACGTAAATCTTATTTTATATTTTGGAAATATTGAAATTTGATGTAACAAAATTACAAAGCGATAACATTATGGGGCATTAGAACAATGTGAAAATTGATGAATATGAATTTCAAGTCTTTGATGATGCAATCTATATGTTATACAGAACATGTGACAGAAAATGTAGAACAACAGAACTAACTATAGTTAGTTTTCTCTTATTCGGTAATCTCTTCAATGAACATTTTCCAATTTCTCGCTCTCAGAAATACAATTCATTGTGGGTGTTCATATTTGTAGAATATTTTCATTTGAGAACATCAAAAAGATGTGAAATTCGTAGTCACACCTTAAGTCATCTCTGAGTGCTAGAACAATCTTCGGCTGGTCCTGTCATAGAAGAACAAATTTGCTGTTACACATATGCTTTGTCATTTTATTAAATTATTTTCATCAGTGGAGAGATTCAAGAAAAACTGCAACAACATGATATGAAAACTAGAAAAGAAATGAGTCTTTATCAAAGAAGTTCACATTTCCTATTACTCGTTTCAAGAGTTTTGACAATTTGGAGGCTGTGGGCTACATTATGTCCAGTGTAGTGTCTGCAAATTGGAATGATTTTGGTTAGGGACAGTAAAGTTATCAATTTACTCCAGCGACTAAATGAGTATAGGCTTATGCAAAGGTTTTCTTTGACAACTCGAATATCTTGTTTTATTCAATTATCCGCCCCTCATCTCCGTCAGGTCAAATGAACTCAGACCAAGTCTGGGACCAAGGATTTTGTCATAGTATGTCATGATAGTGTCTTCAACACCTTGGTCTACTATATTCACGTGATAGCTGAAGAGGTGTCTGATACTAAATGGAAGAACTTCCAATCATGAGTTTTCTGTCAGCATATGTGATATCAACCTATATTATCAGACACGATGTGACGTTACGGGGAATTGTATAATCATTCCATGAGATATATCCAATGTGCGATACTCGTATGTATTTTGTAACAAGAACCACAATACTTCACCACCCGTGTTTATGGTTGAATATATCAACTTAATCATCGGATAGATTTAAACGACCCCTGTTCCTATTACGCCCTTTACATCATATTCAGGTGCAATATCGAAAACACGTCATACAACTTTTTATCTTCATGTTTTTAAATACTTTTCAGGTGAGTCTAAAAAAGTTTCAAAACCTATTTTGGATTAACAACTCATCATCTGATATTGAATAGCAAGCAGAAGCACATAAGTCATTGACTGACTGTTCGATATACACCTGAAGAATTTTCACAAATTTAGATGTTACTAATTTTCATAAATACTCTACCCAACTATTTTGAATATAATCATAAGCTAAAGAAAAAGCCTTTGTGTTAAATTAACACATATGACTTCATTATTCTTCAATTGTTTTAACCTAATGTTAATCTACATAACGTTTATAATCTGTTTCTTGTTTTACTGAAGATGGGTGGCCTACACCACTCGAAACATGTCTAACTGCCATTGACATCCGATGTTTTCAATTTTCTGACTTACACAATAAAAACAGTTTAAAAAATAATTTCAACTAATATGAAATTACAATTCATTGTTTTACCGCCAGGAAACTTGAGATACTACTTACTAATAATAGTTCTGAAACCTACTTCAAAATTTGAGTGTAATAATGTTACAATAATGATTGTCGCATTCTGAATTGCACTACATTTTCCATCATATGTTTAGCATATTTGCAATATACATACCTTTGGAGAATTCTGAACACCTCTTATGAATGACTGCAAGTGAGCCGCCTTGTGATTAGCATTCAGTGAGTTGGGTGCAATAGTGTGGTGTGGCCGACTTCTTTCTTTGCACTCCAAACAGTTGCGAACTGCACAAGTGCAAACCTAACACACGCACAAATACAGTTACAGATGATATATACATGTATGTATGAAGACATGGTATAGAGTCATGTGCTGAACATGGTGTTTGTCGAAACTGAGGAAAAATAGAATGGCTGGCAGACGTGATTACATTTATAAACAATGTAAATTGAATATTATGAGAGCCTCGTAAAAAGTATTTCTCATATTTGTGAACGTATTCTATAGCACTTAATCACTGATATTTTGTTGTAAATCTTTCCTTTTCAATGATTAGTCAGTGCCATAAAACAATAACGTACAGCTTGTCAAATCTTGAGAATTCTCTCTCTTTCTCTTTCTCTCTCTCTCTCTCTCTCTCTCTCATAGTACAGCGTACAGCTTGTCAAATCTTGAGAATTCTCTCTCTTTTTCTCTCTCTCTCATAGTCTTCTAACGAACACACATTTAGTGGGCGGGACCATAACGAAATTCAGAAATCTCTTCTTACATCTGACAAGTTGTATGTATTTCATTCCAAGAGCGATTTTCATTCGGCTGTTAATATCTATGATTTTCTGAAATATACTTTGAATCCCTTTTGACACTATCTGCAACAATTCTGTTCCCTTACATTTTTAGGAAAATTTACTTAGAACAACACATGACTCTAGGCTCAATGACATACATCAGCATGCAAACAATTTCATGCTACAAAAAACCGGGACAACATCGGATATTCCATGGCTTTCCAACTTGAACATGAAATAGATGTCCATGAAATATACAACCTATGCTTTGAATGAATATCCTCCGATGGATATCCCATGTACAACGTTGAGACATCCAAAAAATGTATAGTATATTTTATGGACGTTCAGTTTGGTTGCCAAAAAATCGGATGTCCGCATGTCATGTGAAAATCACTTCAGATGATAATTTTATTGGTTATTCAACTAATAAATGACCAAAAATAAATGGATGAATTTGTTTTTTACACTGATAGATATAAGATATAAATTGATAAGCTAAAATAAGCCTCACGCTTAAAGATTTTTGAGACAATATATGTTTGGAACCGTTGTATTTTCTACACAAAGAAAACAATACATAATAACCAACAAGAATGCTACCGAAGAAGTAAATATCGAAATATTGAAATTTTATGGTGATTACAAAATGCCTACAATGAAACGGTCTGTAAAATTTTAAAATATCGAGTCTCCAAATGTTAGAATAAATAACTCACCAATCTTAGACACTGTCTAAGGATCCCCCCGCTTGACATGTTCTTTTCTGCTTCCAATTCGCTGAAATTCAACGAACTCGCGAAAATGAGAACGTCTGCCATATTCACCAGCCTCTGAAGAAAACTCACAGCCACTTCGATAGGCATGCCTTGAGTAGGTTCGATAACATCAAGTTCACTCTGTGGGAGGGAGGAAAATTATATCAACAAATTTAAGTACAAGTACCTACACTTTAACAAATCAAGGGAAAAATTGAGAGTCATCTTAATGTTTCTAATTAGATTAAAGTTTCAAAAATTCATTCAAAAGTTAATTATGGTATTTGAATTACTCTAAGGCAAGTGTCTTACGGCGAAACATGGATGTCTACCAGTGAGGATAACAGTGTGTTCCATGTAAGTGAAATGTATACCTTTCATTTAGTATATTGTGTAGGAATTCTGTGAATGATGTGTGATTCGATTCCGTAACGAATGTATGGAATACAAACTGAGTAGAAAAAAGTGGTTTTATAATTCAGTGTTCCTATAAAAGTATTTGAAATTGATTTCTTCTTTGGAAGATTCCTAAATTTATTTTGTATCAACATGGAGTAGTAGAAAGCCAATAACTTTTTATCCCAAAAATTAATTATGGTGGTTGTGTTTTATTTAAATAAATGACGTCCATAGCTTCACTCATTATATGATTTTTTCTTTCAGAAGCAGAATGAGTGAGCTTCTTGGTTGGTCTTAATTGATTTAATTGATCATTCAATTGAGACCATTTTTAACCACGTCTTTTTTTTCACTTACATATGTAAGATAATGATTTTGTAAATACTTCTATCTTCGGAAATTTTACGAAGTTTTCCTAAGGAAAAAACTAATATATTATAGAAAATAAATTCAAAGTTGATATTGACTCTTGAAAATATTGTTATTTCTTTCATATTTCAATAACACATGAATTGTAACTTCTTGTATGAATTTGGACAGTTTTTCAAATATGTAGGTAAATGTAAAATTCATTAGTCAAAGTATATATCTTACAAGTATTTCATTAGGAACATCGAACAGTGTGTAATAACAGAGTTCTTTTTTTTTACATTTAGAACTGACAAATATTTGTGGAAAATGGTAACTACTGTACCTCTTATATGTGTCCTCATTACTTACCGTTTTCTTTAGTGCCGCATAGAAATGCCTAATTCTAGTTCACAAATAATATTTTTCAGCGAGTGTGAAACTGAAAGTGATTTGTAATCTGTCTTTTTTGTATATAAATGGTAATTGGACCAAGTTTTGACATTAAATGCACGATAACACTAAACCAATATGTAATGATACACGTATTGTAAATCATAAAAAAGACAAATTTTATCAAGTATGTGTCCTCAAATTGAATTCTAGGGATATTTCAGTATATAAACCAACTCGGAAATGTACACGAGACATAACAGTTGGAAAAGAAATAGTAATGTAATTGACATGAATATTGAAAGTCGTATACATATCACATACATTTCAAAACATTGTAGCAGCAGAGCTAATTGTCATTCATCATTCAGAAAATTCTTTTTTTTTGATGAGTGTTAATTATTTCATATATTACAAAATTCCAATAACTTACGTTGGGTGACGTAGCTGAAGCCAGAAGAGGTAAAAGACCACCACATGCAATGATCAAATTATCAGCTAACTGAGATATCAGGTGAACAGTGTTGACAACAAAAATTGCGTTATCACTGCTGTTGACAAAATCCAGAACTGACTTCGTTGAGTGACTCCTCCACACCTGAATATCTGTTTCCAAGGAAAACAAAACATCTGATAACAGTCGCTGATGGATATAAGACCATTTGAACTCTGGTATCCTGAAAGGTGGTCTTGTTGGACCTGGACTGAACATCGGTCTGGATGATCCAGATTTGGAATGTTTTGTTTCTGCAATTAATTGAGGTATCAAAAGATGTATTTGCACATTTATTATTATAGGGTCTTCCAACAGAGACTTCCGAACTTTGACAGTTTGTTTTTCCAAATCGCGATGGACAGATCGCGATTTTTTTAAACTAAAAAAATGCGAAGTTTTTCACTATTTTTCCGATTTTTTGCCAACTAGTCCGTCATGTGATATCCATTAACCAGCTGCCCACCTTTTCATAAATGACAACTGCCAGAAGTCAAAACATGTACGAGGTCCTACCTTTCAACGTGCGATTCCTAGCACGTTCACATATTTACACCATAATATTAGTTATACCAAGAAATTGTTATGTAATTTTACAATATTCATAACTCACTTCTGTGATATTCTGATTATTTCAGATGAGGGCATCATTGACAACACACTAAATCACTTACTTGGTTATCTTTATTATTTAATAACTTGTAACAAATAAAACAGGAATGCATTGATACATGAGGTACACACTCTCATGCTAGATCATTTCCAACTAAAGTACTGCCGCGGTGTTGCCGCTGCGATTATCCTCAATAAATACATGACAACTTCTTTGACTGACGACTTGTTTATTTTGTGGAAATTCATGTTCACTGAGGATACACACTTTTGTCTATGTAAGTACCAAATTATTTATGATAGGATAGAATAGGCAGTGCAAGTGTGTTCCAATAATTGAAAATCTATTGCGGCAGTTGTATCGCCTGTCGGATATAATTCAACGCCCTTCGAGGTATCAGGCAGGGGAGTAGTTGTTTTCTGATAGGTGTTAGTCCATTACCCTACAATGTAGGCAGTTGAAACTGGCCTGAACATATTGTTCCTTTAGATGATTTGATTTATAGCCAGTCTTCAAATATGCCCACTGACTATATGTGAAATGTAGGTATAAATTACTCAAATTTAAATGTAATCCACTATCGTAGAAAATAGACAAAAGTGTGTTTTTATAGTGTATCCTCAGATCTCAAGTCATAACTCAAGTTAAGTGAAGTAACAATATAATGGAGAATTTTGAACAGATTGTTAATGGTTAAATTGAAAATTTCACATATTCTGAATAAAACTATTGAATGTTGTTAAATCAGATTCGAAAATAATTCATTCACAATTATGTACATGTTTATAGAACTAATATCAATTTGTTGGCAAACTTACCGAAAAGATTGGGATCCACCTGGGTAGAAGTACTAGCACTTCTTGGCCTCCTCTGAGGTGAAATGGAATGATTAGTAGTTTCCACGGCAAAATCATTGCTTTGGCTCTCCAGATGGTTTGTCGGTAGACTCACCCTCCTTTTCATAGCACCCTCGGAAGGTTTGGGAGACACTTCAGTCGAATTGGTGGCGATGCAGTCTGTACTGACACCAACATTTTTAACAATAACATCACTGTCGGTATCAGCAACAGTATCGTAATGACTAGGATCACAGAATTGTGAAATTGTTGATATATTTTCAACCGGAGGCACTTCAGCTTCACTGTCGATAGCGCCCTCTTTATCTAATTTAGAATCGTTATCACTTTTAGGTTGAATGTTCGTTTCGCTTAGACTAGAATCATTTTTGGACGGCTCTAATTCTACAGACACAGCACTATTTTCAACAATTGGCACAGCTTCAGAATTTTTAAAAACAGTTTCAGTATTACTAATGTTCACTTTGTCGCTGACGTCACCCTGACCCTCTTCAGGCACAGCAACTGCATCAAAATCCGCAAGTTCAGAGTTTGCTTTTTCATCTCCTCTCTCCTTCGCAGCACTTTGAATTGTCCTAATGTGCTCCTTATCACAAACGTCAGTCTTTGCCAATGACTCTATATCGTCATCTCGCCTTTCCATTATTTCTTCTGTTGGAGTGAGATACCTGTGAAAACCAGACACGAGGTGAAATAGTTCATGTTGCGAAAAAAATTAGAGAATTAAAACTAATTTGCAACGAAGTGGCATCTAACAGAACACTTACCTATTCCAAAAATGTTTATTTAAATAAAAATAATTTATTCAAAGTACAAATTATTTAAAACCTACAATGTTATTGCACTTGTCTACATCTGGAGCGCTCTGAAAAAATATTCTAGTAGTCTGTATTTATTATCAGAGATACTATGATTATTTTTTTTGAACAATTGTTCTATAATCACTTTTGTAATATTTCAAGATGTTTTATATTTGTTTTAATTCCTTCCCAAGACAACATAACACAGTTCAAATTTTGAAAATAAAGTGTGGAATTTTCTACTACATAGGTATATTAGTTTCATAATTCAATTGCGAGTTATAGAAAATAGATAGATGATCATAATTAGAAATGGAATGAATGTGACTTCTCAGAATTGGGAGTTATGAATTATTAATAATCGATTTATTTGGGATGTCACTTCAAGTGAGTTTTTGAGAGATTCTTATGTTGACTTATGAACTATGGCATTGTCAACCACAAAGCGTGATATATATATATATATATATATATATATATATATATATATATATATATATA
>WOGP01007418.1:0-11771 GCA_015342065.1 Leptinotarsa undecemlineata
ATAAAATTAAGGTGAACATCGAGACGTTAATTTTGATAACTCTGCATACATTAAATCTCTACTGTACAGAATGTTCAATATCTACAATATTATTTATGACTGAATTTTCGCACTCCGCTCTTTGAAGGGAGATATACAAAGATCGTTTGTGAAATTTCAGAAGTTTATTCATGAATAAAAAATATCAATTTTAATTACTGATCGTTCGGAAGTATTCGGAAATTTTGACAACTAACATCATCGACATAATTTCAAATCTCAATGACTATTATAGACTAACATAACATTAGCAGCCAACTTCACATCGATCTTTGAATGTTATTTATTTGGCTTAAATGAGTGAAGTGTGTGTGTGTGTGACCAAATAATCTTCGCGACATCCCGGGAAATCTCAAATTGAGTCCCTGAATTTTGTTAAACAATTATGGGTTTAGTAACAAGTAATTCGTATTTTATCTTTAGTATAGGGTCGTTTATTGGTGCTGCTACAACATATTTCATTACCAGATTGAAGCATAAGCCCAAAGAGGAAATCTGGATAAATGGAATGGATGATAAATATGAGGTTAGGTATGATTAAGCCAGTTGCAAATATTTTAATTATTTATGTGGAGTTTTTTTATGTTATGAATTAAGTTTAACTTGAGATTTCTATATCCTAGTTGAACTGCATATTGTTCATTTATCTTAACGTTACATTCCAGAAGTTATCATTTTCAGTTCAAGGTTCCCACAGATGAGTATAGATTAATAATTGGAGTACGAAATGACCTGAAAATGCAGAAAGGAAAAGTTGCTGCTCAGTGTGGTCATGCTGCTGTAGCAGCTTATGTGAAATGTTTGAAACAAAATCCAAAGGTTGTAAAAAACTGGATGAGGTTTGGTCAGTATTCTTTCTTAGTTTATAACTAATTTGTAGCTGTACAAAATTTGGTATTCCAACACCTGTTTCATATATTTTTGTAGGTGGAACCAAAATTGCACTAAGAATTGATTCTGAAGAGGAAATGATGGCACTGGACAAATGTGCTAAAGAGTTTGGTGTATTGTCAAGTGTAATTCGTGATGCAGGTCAAACGCAAGTGGCTCCTGGTACTAGAACTGTTATCGCAATAGGGCCAGCTCCTAAAAGTGTTCTAGAAAAAATAACAGGTCATCTAAAGTTATATTAACTTTGTGAGAAGTAGTTCAATAAAGCTCTGCAAAAATTTTGGTGAAAAGTGGTAAATGATTGAAAATTTTGAAAACTTCAGTTCTCATAATTTTGAAGACGTCCTACCTCAAAAATGTATTTATTTTCTAGGAAATTAAAGCTCATTTTCTTCCTCAATCATTCATTCAGTGAAGTGGGTGCCAAAAGGTAGGAGTTGGACCACCCATGAAGATTTTGTTTCTAATGATTGGCTCAGAAAAATGAGACTCATGGTTCACAATGGTAATAAAGTTACAAATATAAACTTGTAAAATGAAGACATGAAAACCAAATTAATACAAGGAGTAAAATAAAATATGAAAAGTTGAGCCTGGGTGAGGGGCTAGCACATTGGCGCTTGGAAGGTGCAAGTATATTCAAAAATAATTTGATCAAATCACTATTGTGTAAGCAAATACATTGATTTTTTTTTATATATCAAGAAGTGTTGTTACTGTGGAATTTTGAATAGTACCAGTTACTAATCTTAACACTGTAACTATTGGAAATGTACCAAAACTCTGGTTGTAAGTCGGGATTAATTGTGGGATTTTTAGGTTATAGTAGACCCCAAGGATTTTTCTCGTATTTTTTTTTAAATACCTTTTCTTTGGTTATGGAATGGATGGATGGATGGTTGAGGTTAGTGGTTTTTATAGGCATCGACTTTCATAATATACCCAATCCTGTCTTTGGTTACAAAATGTACAAAAGTTTAGCTGGATTCCGAGAGCTTTCATCTCTTCTTTTTTATTTCTATTTCAACAATAGAAACGACGTGGCGCCAAATAAAACGCAGTGCTAGGTCTCTGCAAATTGGCGCTAAGAATCGTTCTCCATTATCTCAATATGAAAAGTGAGATACTATTCAGCCCAACACTGTTCAATTCAATAATAGAGAAAATCAACAATGAAACACCAAAACCAAACTGTTTTTTACTTCTACAACATTACTACGTAATGTATTTTTTCTATCTCTCTTGGATGGTCGTTGTTTCCTGTCCAAGCGCAGTTGACTAATGTGTTTTCCTCTTTGGCTACCTTAAGAAAAGAGAAGAAGAAATAGAATAGAATAATTTAAATACCATAGATATTTAGTATATATGTATGATGAATACTTCCTTTGTCTATGATTCACCATTATTATGTTGGAATCGCAAAACAATTTATTGTGCTATATAAAGATCTCATCCAACTAAAACAGCGTGGCAGAAAGAACTATAATAGTAGGCACTAAATTCTTAGAAATATTTTTGCATTAAAACGAAAATGTTGTCAAGGTTATGATTCTATATTTTTTATAATTTTTCCTCATATGTTCAGTATAATTTATGTACGCCACTGCAAAAGACATATTAAGATAAAAACATCAGTCATTTCTGAGGATTTAGTGCCTACTATTTTGAAATCATACTGTAGGCACAGTGTATACTATTATTGATATTTGTGGTCTCCTCAGTTTTCATAATTCACAGTTGCAATTGCGAATTCCACTTATAACTGTAAATTTAAAGTATGCATTGCCAGTTATTGGTGAAAAATTTTCAATTTACAGTTGTAACTGAGAATTCAAAGTAGTTATAACTGAAATTATAGTTATAATTGTGAATCATGGAACATAACTTGGAAAATGTTCGTAGCCCTTCTAAGATTTGTTTAGAATACAAATATCTGAATGTCAAATAACAATTTGTATGTATGACAACTATATCTCCAATTTGGACTAGTTTGCCATCGCTCTTCCATTTTTCCCGATTCTCTGATTCTGACAAATATTCCTTATCCAATCTTGACAAAAACATTTCTGCTCCTTCCAAGAATTTCTCAAATTATCGTTTATGAACGTTGGGGCAAAGAGCGTTTGGCTATCAGCAAATGAACTGACGAGAAGATGATTAGGAGTTAGACATTCTGGGTCGATCGACGATGAGTGGGGAGACGGCTATTCTCAATATATTCAGCTTCCAAAGCAAAGGCAATTTTTGTGTGAGGGTTAAACACAGTTTTTTTTTACTGAAAAGATCAGGCGTTCCCAAGAACCACCCATGTGAGGTATTAAGTGCCATTCGATCTCAATTTCAGTTAATCTTGATGTTATTTTAGTTAAATTGGTTTTTTAATAAAATTTCATGTACTGCCAACAATGTTGAGATGACTTTTGTATGTAGTTGCAAAATCAACAATATTCAATTCTGATTGTACATATCTCCATTGTTCAAAATAAGTAGATACTTGGATGTGTACTACCTTATGAGCTATACAAATTGCCTATAAGTTTGCCGTCTCCTCTGATCCAATGAAGACCACAAATATGACTTATTTATCGGAATATCGATTTCAGAAAGTACAGTCTTCAGAAGTCTAGTGCCTATTACGGCAGCCTGTGAATCCGATCTAGGAATTGATATCGGTTACAGAGGACTAACTCTAGCTTTGTTGCTAACGAATGCTACCTCAATACTTCAATTTTCCCTAAATCAATTCTAAGATAAACTATGGATGAAAATGCTCCCTCGCTTGCATCTCCGAATATATGGAGTTGCAAATGTGTTGCATGAGGTAGCGAAAATGAAAAGCAACAAAGTTTCCTGATAGAAGGAATTTCTTTGACATTTTTCATTCATTCAGTCCAATCCTGATGAATAGAATCTGGAATTTTTTCTTCCTATATTATCCCACATCTCCAAATTTTTTATAGAAGAAAACGACCTGTGAGGAGCCTGTGATGAGGTCAATAGTCTCTGTGATTTTTTCACATGCATGCTTATCTCTCTCACAAGAAATCATCTATATAGAGGCATCTTTATATCCATCCTCATATCAGAAAATATTTTTGAATTTCTAGCATTCTGTTTGATTGCTAATTGAGCCTGACAAGGAAAATATGCTGCTCCAAACGTCATGACCTGCATCTCATACGTTTCAAAGGGGTTTTCTTGAAGCACCTAAGGAGTCTTTGGAAATTCCTGTCCTCCCGCTCTGTAAACCAAGACATAGAGACTGTACCAATACAATACATGTATTTTGAATCGGGTATCGTACTATCCTTTTCTGTACCACTTATTTGTCAGGGGGGTGGCGGGTAATGAGAGGTTATGGAGAGATTGTTTACATTTGAAGTAGGTTGGGCCATTGAGCTGGCAGATTGCACCATAAGGGAGCAGAGCCAAGAGAAGAGAAAAAAATAGGTTGGGCCATAAAACAGTGGAGGTTGGTTTAGTTGATAATCGGAGGGATATTATCTAATATATAAAAATGGATGTTTGTTGGTTGGTAAGTAATAAACTTCTACATCGCTCAACCGATCGTGATGAAACTTGATATGTATGAGTAATAGAGAAGGTTTTTAGGCTACCAAATTTTCTGTAACTCGCCACTAGATGGGCGCCGTAGAACAATTTTTTTAAAGCACTGTTCTATAACGTTGCGCACGCCTAAATTCGTTGATTCTGATTCTGTCAAAACATTGTAACAGCAGCAATATAGCAACATAGTACTAGTATATTTATAAAATAAATCCTTTCAGGTGAAAATGTATTCTCTTACAGGAAATCTGATTTATTATTAATGATTATAGAAATGAGGCTAGTTTTTCTACCACCTACTAGATTTTTATTAATGCATAGTTTTATAATAAAGCGCGTGGTTTACTGGGTTAAAATTAAATTAGAAATCATGAATTTTCATAATTACGATTGAGGTTTGATATTATTATGTGATTTTATTCAAAATTGGTATCTAGGGATCTTTGTGGACATTGCAGGACATTGTTTTATTTTCAATAATTCATTAATACAAATAAAAAAAACTGTATTCAAAAATGAAAACTTTGTTTCTCATTTGTATGCCATAGGTCCTATTCATTCTATGATCAACAGATTAAAAAACTTTCTGCTCAATGTTTAGTTTGTATACTAAATAGTTATTCTTGAGCAATCGGTATTAAATTTGTTATAGCTCACTTAACAACTAAATTACGTCACACAAAGAATATGATTTCCGGTTTGGTTTTTCCTTCTTTGCACGAGGCTCTCGAGTTGCATATAGACAATATTCAATAAGAAATGATGGTTGTCATTTTTCTAACCTTTTTTGGTTGAGATATGTCAAATAATGAAATAATATAAACCTAGTTTCAAAAACTATTTATAAGAATAAGATCAAAAAAATGATCAATAAATATAAAAAATATCCCGTTTCATAATATCGGTCCACAAAGATCCCTACATATCAATTTTGAATGTAACCACACAATAATATCAAACCTCAATCGTAATTATAAATATTCATGATTTCTAATCGAAAATTCTTTATATCGGGCCTCACAAACCGTACCGCTTTTTTGTATCAAATCCGTATCATCTGATTTTATGAAGCAAAGTTCATTACATTTGAAATTAACATTTTTAATCATTGTTATGAATTAGTTCATATTTAACTCAGTAAACCATGCGCTATATTATAAAGTCTTACATAAATAAAAATCTAGTAGGTGGTAGAAAAACTGGCCCTATTTTCATAATCATTAATAATGAATCATATTTTCTGTAGGAACTATTTGAACAGAATACATTTTCACATGAAATAATTTATTTTATAAATATATTATAACCCTCCGATTATTAACTAAACCAAACGTCATTGTTTTATGGTCCCCGTAAACAAAGTTAATATTATGCTGCCTTCAATGCAAGGATGGAAAAGGCCTCTCTATTGTCTTTTTTTACTCTGAGCTTTGGTCGAAACTGTCAAAATTGCCTTTTCCGTGCGCTGTTGGCGCATATGTTGACTTGTTATTGGTTTTAAATTTTTTCCGAAAATTTTATATTAAATTTTTATTATTTAACAAATCATAAACCTTTAATTTATAAATATGGTTGGTATTTCTTCATATGTGATTATCAAAGAACTATCAAATAAAAAATTTTTAGGTTAGTATTGAAAGGAAAGGAACATTCAAACTTGAATACTTGCTTAAAATTGAGAGAGATGTCCAAGAACGATGGAAAAGTGAAAAGATTTACGAAATCGATGCTCCTGCTTCCACAAAATGTCCAAATGAAAAATTTTTCTGTAATTTTCCTTATCCTTATATGAATGGCCGATTGCATTTGGGACATACCTTTAGTTTGTCAAAATGTGAATTCGCATCTAGGTATCAGAGACTCCGAGGAAAAAAGGTGAGTTTCAAAAGAGACAAGAATATACATATTTAGTTTGTTAATTTCAAAACTCTCTTCTGTGTAAACAATAGAAACAACTTGTGGACCAGCAACTAATTACGATAAGAAACAAACCATCAGCAATCAAGATGATAAGATGATATCATAAAGGGCATATTAAAGCTTTGGTATATAAATGACTGAGTTTTTACAACAATACCTATTAACTAGACCCAGTAACTAAGACTACACCTAAGAAACATCGGGTTTATGCACATAACTATATTTATTCTTCATATATTTTTTAAACTGTCAAAATAATTAAATTGATACTGAAAAAAAATTTAAAATTTTTCAATTCATTTTTTCTTTTGATAAAAATTTGAAATTATTGTTATGAAGCTTCTCGGATCTGATTCAACTGTAAATATTTCAATTTGGTTCTGAGTTCTTAAATAAATATTAGCCAACTTTCTAGGCATAGTTCTTAGTATTTAGTTTTGGTCAAGTTTCCATAAACACTCTCGTTGTGTTTATGCTTGAGATTTATAAATCTTGAAACAAACAAGACTAAGAAATTAAATCTCCCAAATCAAATAACTTCTGATCAAGTGAATGAGTTTTTTGTGGGTATTGCTGAAAATTATAATTTGATTGAATCATTAGCGTGTTATCAAGCTCATGAACTATAGAAATTTCAAGAGCTTCCCAATTCCTTGTACTTCCGTTTTTATAGCTCTCCAGTCACTCTTTTGGAGGTAGATTTGAATTGCAAACACACATACGAAGTGCTCTTGTCCTCATAGCACGTAGTGGTAGTTATTATTACGTGCTCTGAGAATAACTAGAGCACTTCGTCCATTGCCCCACCGTTTTTGATTATGTCTACCACGATTTTAGAGAAATGACTGGCATAAAAACCTGCAGATCACCATGGCCAACAAACTCTTCAACACAGCTATCACTAAAATTGTGAATTCAAGAGTTGAAGGCACTAAAAACAATTCCAACACTTTGAATATCATGTGCGATTCATCCAAAGCCTTTGACTGTGTATCACACCTCATACTCTTGAAGAAATTGTGGTACTATGGAAGAATCTATTGCGTATCCCTGACCCTTATTGAATTTAACCTCTGGAATCAATTCCAAAGTAACTACTTCTCCCTCTCATTATCCAGATTTGGTGCGCCATTAGGTTCGATTCTAGGTCCACTACTATTTGCAATATTTATTAAAGATTCAGACGAATGTTGGCCAAAAAAAATCTTGCTTGCAAATGACACTTCTCTCATTATAAAGTCTGAAAAGAAAATTATAAAAACCAAAAGCTAATGTTAAACATTGTTTTTCAGCAAACAACATAATTATGAATTGTGCAAAAACACAAAACATCATTTTTACACCAAACTACACAAGCAAATTAATTTTTTCACTACTCAGAAGGTCAGAGAAACCCCCGTTATTATAACACTAAGATTTCTTTCGTTAAAATTCTGGCTTATCGGCCAATTAAATCACTGGACTGACTATAATGCTCATAACAATTTGCCTGATGAGGTATGAAATCTAATTTTCAATTATTCAAAAAACTGTTTTTACTTGATGGAAGAGTATATGAAAACTGAACCCAGCCCAATGGCTTGCGCTCTATCACTCTGCTCATTCAGATTTTTTATTTGCTGAATATAATTTTTATTTTCAGCTAACTATCCTTTTTAATTCAGTATTCTTATTGTTTATTTTTTAGTTAAATGATCAAATTCATCAATGACCCTCAAATTTTTAAAATATTTTAACTTGTACTTATATGTAGTATATTTTAATTTAAGTTTTCTATAAATTTATTCTTTTCTTTAAAAGTCAGATGAATACCTCTTATACAGATAAGAAACATATTTTGTATAGTTACACTATTTAATTCATTTATATGTCGTAAAATTGTAGGTATTGTTTCCTTTTGGATTTCATTGCACTGGAATGCCAATCAAAGCATGTGCTGATAAATTGAAGCGAGAGATTGAATTGTATGGTTCTCCTCCACAATTTCCAGAAAAAGAAGAAGTTGAAGTTGAGGAAGATGATAGGATACCTAAAGATAAAAGCAAATCAAAAAAGGTGAAATAACTGTAACAGACATGTTTCATAAGAAGTTTAGACTGTTAGACATCAAGAAAACGCATATGCTCATTTTATTTGTGAAGAAAGAACATTTACTCATTTTTATTGTAGAGTAAAGTTGCTGCAAAAACTGGTGGCGCTATATATCAATGGCAAATTATGCAAAGCTTGGGATTGAAAGATGATGAAATACCAAATTTTGCTGATGCTTTGTATTGGCTCGATTATTTTCCTCCAAGAGCAGTTGAAGATCTTAACAGATTTGGATTGCATGTATGTATAAAAAATTGAAATTGATAGTTTGTGAATCTGAAAAGCTATATCTTGTTAAAAAACTTGTTTGTTATTTATAGTCTCTTATTCATATTTGAAAATGAAATCAGTTATCAAGCTGGTCTCTGAAATTTTATCTAGCGAAAATTTATCACTCAAAATCTTGAAAAAATTTCAATATGTTGAACGTTGTTGAAATACATCTGATAGGTCAAAAGGTCGTGAGTTCGGTTCCCATTCAGTCAGATATTTTTCTCGAAAGAAATGATCTAGTTGAATTTGGGATGATTTGGCAACGTTACATGGCTAACGGACTGTGAATATCTATGATGATCTTTAGGTAGCTCGGGAGTTATTAACATTGCCTACTCAGTACATGTGGCTAATGACTGTTGACATCAAAAATAACACCAAAAAATTAATAAATTATCCCATAAATAATAATGAACTCGAACCTGTATACATTACTATTCTAAATAGCTATATCATTGTTCATCATTCCAAGCTGTTTGTTTTAACATTGTGTAATTAATAGACTTACTGATCTTGATATCTTCTGAACATTCGGGGTATTCCTGGAATGGAATTGTCCTTGCAATCGATGATTAGTGGCACAAACTTGATTGTTCAAAGTACCAGTTTCATATATAAACACCAAACTAATAAAACAATAAGCGGTGTTGTCAATATGAAGCGGCGATGAATTTTCATTCAGAAACATCCGAATCCCACTCATCTGCTAAAAATATTTCATTCTCTTCCAAACAACGTACAAAAAAATAAAAAAAACCAATGGTATAAATGCCAAGTTAATGTGACTTGCTGACTATAAAATATTTTCACTGAATACACAATTATTGTATAAGAGATTGGTATGTGACGATAATTCAAAAATTAAAGAACTTTTAATGACATCTATCAACAGCTCTCTTATGTATTAATTACTGGTAAAATCCAGGTTAAGATTGGGTATCATAACAGTTAGTAAATTTAGTAAATGGTATTAGGTATAATAATAATTTTAATGATGATGATAATAATATTTACTTTTGAATATTTTTAATATTTTTTCGTTATGTTAATGAACTTAACTTTCATAAAAGCTGTCACAGCTTGTCAAATATAAGAAGAGCTTTCTAAATTTCAATATCATTCAATTGCATACATTTGATTAAGCAATGAATATTGAAACTAGTACTCTTTTTTTAGTGAAATTTTCATTTGCATAACAGTCATTTGAATATTGTTTTAAAGAACATTAAAAGTGATTGATGTATTTTGATAATAAATTGAAAACTTTTAAACCAAAATTATGTTTATTTGATGTAGACCGACTGGAGAAGAACATTCATAACCACTGAAGCGAATAAATTTTATGATTCTTTTATAAGATGGCAGTTTCTCAAGCTGAAAGAAAGAAATAAAATACAGTTCGGAAAACGATACACTATCTATTCAGTTCGAGATGGTCAGCCTTGTATGGACCATGATCGTTCTTCGGGAGAAGGGGTTGGTCCACAGGAATACACTCTGATCAAGATGAAAATTATCGCACCATATCCATCGAAATTGAGGTAAATATTATTTCTTATGTAGATTAATGATTGTTGTGGCTTTCTATATCTCAATTTATATATGAGGAATGGACACCATTCAAGGAAAGGAAATAAACTATTATTAATGAAAACTCTGTGAAAAAAATAACAGATACAAACCAGAAGAAAGCCTTATCTGAAACAACTTCTTTTCATTATGAACGTTGGATAAAATAAAAATCTGTTTTTCTTTTAAAATTTGGATTCCAAAAATTTTTAACGAAATCCTAACATTCACATAAAATGCAAAACAATGATTTAATGAATAGAAAATTTTGATATAAAATTTTACGTTCAATAACAGTGATCAATTTCAAGGTTGCATGGTTTAGGGTGAAAAAATTCCTCTTTTACTTATTATCATAATTTTAAATATTATACTATGAAATGCTGAACTTTTTATACAACTCATGTCAAATTTTTTGAATAATCACTACATAGTATAAAATAAAGTTGCTTCCCGCTGTCTGTCTCTATGTATGCTTAGATTTTTAAAACTACGCAACGGATTTTGATGCGGGTTTTTTTAAATAGATAGAGTGATTTAAGAGGATGGTTTATATTGTATATAACATGCATAATATAGTAGAGACTCACTGATAATTTTAGAGGTTTCTGATGTGATGTCATAAATAAACGCTGGCTGAAACCTACGAGATATATCAAAAAATGTACTACAGTATTGTATATCTTGAAAACGTCTACAAAAAAGTCCACGATGGTATAGTCTATCCATTCCCAATTGTGACGGCAACAAAAATAAGAGTACAGTCATAAACATTTCTTGCATGTGGCACCTAGTCGTTCAGATAGTTAGTAAACGTGCCATCAAATGTAGTTGAGAAATAAAGGCTCGGCTAGCTGGACTGGCTGAATACTAATTTTTTGTCGGTTTCACAATATTTCTTTATCAGTCCCGTGTGTTCGTGGGGTTAGGTGAGGTAATGAGTGGTTTTGCAAACCGATTTTTGAAAACTTTTTCTACAGATCAATTACCCTAACTCCAAACTGATATTTTTGCACTCGACGCGCGTTTCGCTAACAAGGTTAGCGTCTTCAGGAGAAGCAAATTGATACTGAATCTAAAGACAAGTATTAGCTGTTTATATACCTTTTTTGGTCCGATGTGGACTTTGTTTGTTAAATGATGATTATCCTAATTGATTTTTCGGTAATTAACTAGTGGAACCACTACCTGTAAATTTGTCAACAATATATTAAAAAGCGGACAAATTAATTTGCAGGTAGTGGTTCCACTAGTTAATTACTGAAAAATCAATTAGGATAATCATCATTTAACAAACAAAGACCAATCGTACCAAAAAACTTTAGGTATATAAACAGCTAACCCTTATCTTTAGATTCAGTATCAATTTGCTTCTCCTGAAGATGCTAACCATGTTAGCGAAACGCGCGTCGAGTGCAAAA
>WOGP01007419.1:0-11771 GCA_015342065.1 Leptinotarsa undecemlineata
ACCATTGTTTGTGGTTTTTTATTCAGTGTTTTTATACTTAAGTTTACATTATATTTTATCTATATTTTTATATTCATATGACATTTATGTATTCTTTCATATTTATTAATAAACTTTGTCAACAAGATTTTTTCTTTGGACAATAAAGTATAATTATTATTATTATTATTAACCGAAATAATTGAATGGAACCGAAGAACCTATATACTTCAGATGATATTTTGTCAATTTTGCCAAATATTCATTGTGAAGTCGAAACGTCAATAGGTTTGTTTGGATGACAGGTTCATTTCGCCATATCACAATAACATCTTTATTCAATCAAATTCAAAATAATTACAATCAATGAATTTTTCTCTGTATGAAAAAAAAACACGAAATGTATATACAAAATGCGTTATACATAATCTAATATGAATATTTTTGAAAGACATTTTTTGTGAAGCACTCAACAGTTACTTCTGTTTTTTTTTGTATAAATGACCTTCCACAATTCGAAAAATAAGCAGAGCTTAATCAATATAGAATTTACTGAACTATAATAAGGGCGATCTGAAAATTTCACTTCGGAAAGTTACTGCGTAAAATGAACCACTGAAGATTGTTTATAAATTTTACGTTCAGATTGATAAATTGACATATGTCACAAGAATTGAAATATTCACAATTTTAGGCGAAAGTTTTGAAGTGAATTTCAGGTTTCGTAAACGGAGAAAACGAAACATCGATCACAACTGAGAATATATACATATTATTTTCCAATTGATTTCTTCAATTTGTGGGCAAAATTCATGGATACAAGTTACTGATTGATTAGACACTTCAGTGGTTAATATCACGCAGTAACTATTCGAAACGAACTTTTCAGTTATAGTCCAGAAATTCGTTTATTGATTACATTTTGTTTATTTCTTACAATGTGAAAGGTTAGGTAACTATCCAGAAACAGTAGAAAGTTATGTGAATATTTATGATTTTCTATACAAATTAAAGACGTGCACTTTCATTCACTCTGGTAAACATAATATCAAATCGAAATCAAAAGTGAAAACTATAGAGGATATCAAGAATATATTTCGAAGTGAATTTCGAAATATTAATCTCTCCTAACTACCTACACAGGAGGGTCTGGTAAACGTCTGTCGGAAAACAACTACTTCCCCAGCTAATACCACAGAGGCTAGTCTCGCAGCTGTTTTTCGTTCATCCAGCCGCAGGATCTTGCTGGAATTATTCTGACGAGAGGTAATACCTCGAAACCGCGGTCTGCAGGTGATCTACTTGAATAATTACGGCATGGTTCTGCTGCTGGATGAACGAGAAACATCTGTGAGACTAGCCTCTGTGAGGAACTTTGCATAAATGTCTGTCGGATAAAATCAATATTCAGCGTGGTATTAGTCGGGGAAGTAGTTGTTTTCCGACAGACGTTCACCAGACCCTACTGTGTACGTAGTTGGGAGCGATTAATATTTCGAAATATTTATTTCCTTATAATATCAAATATTATTATTATCGACTATCCAATTGTTATCAGTGGAATCGAATACCACGAGATAGTAGGACACAAACAGACCAATCGATACGTTCCTAACAAATTCAAAAGAAATTAGTCTCCAATATAAATGATGAAGGTCAATAAAACCAATGAAATTATAAATGCAATCAAGTAACGAATATTCTACACTCTACATTTCAATAATAAAAATAAATACATAATGGAAATAAATGGTTATTACTTCGTGGTTATTTCAAACAAAAAACACATATTCTTTCAGAAAATACCCGTTTTGGCTCACAACTCTTTCCCAGGTTTCTTAATGCACAAGAAAAGTAACAGCTATCAATGATAAAGAATGTTATGCAACGTCAATTTTTCTTTTAGAGTGGACCTAGAATTACAAAAAAAGTAAAGTCGTTTTCAATTTGGAAATTACGTCTAATGATTTTTTCGATATCTGAAAAAAGACGTGTCCTGAAATTAAATTCAGCAGAAGTACACTTCCTACTATAAAATGCATTCATTACCTGTTTTGTATAATATGTATGCAAAATCTTCAGCAAGAAGTGGCTATATTAAAATTGTTACCAGTTAACATTTCTGGTAAATTCAGTTATATCTCATGCATAAATAATTCACTTACGGGCGCTTCTATATTTTATGGGAGTGAAAACCCACAATTGTCGAAAATTTCTCATTCTTCTCTGCGTGAATACTAATGTTTCATAAAGCGGCATGATCTACAATCCATCAATCATTCATTTAAATTTGGGCCATGAAACCTTTTCAACACATCATTTGTGTCGGTGTGGAAGGTTATTGAAATATCCTTTTTCATGTGTAGATTGATGGCAAAGCGATTCAGTTGCTTCGTGTGGCTATTCTTTTGTGATTTTTCCAACTCATATGTAATTTCATTTCAACATTTTGTCGATGATAATTATTATATTACAGAATGTTTTTTCAGCCATTCTTCAGTCAGTTTGTAATCCGACAACTCAAATAGAGGTAAATGAAAAAAATCTACAAAAATATTATCAGTATACAGAACTGATGAAAACAGAAAGTAACCTATTTCACCCGATATGTAAAAAAACACATGGTAGGTTATCTATGAGTGGCACACATAACTTTATATACGATAGAATTGAAAAAATATTGACTCGTATTTGAGTTTGAACCACATATTTTACATATTTCTCAACATCAAGTTGCAAGTTGCAAAAACTACAATCCTCTAATCGGGGATCTGTTTAGTAATTTTTGATGGTTAATTATGGTGTACCAACTCAATTTCAGAAAGGATCTAAATGATTGAACTTTATTGATGAAATGATAAATATGAAAATCGGGTTGGCTATTCAACTCACTGCACCCTGGTGACATTTTCCAGGAAAAGTTATTCGCGAATTAGTAGCCAAAGTAAGTAAGAAAAGTAATCTGAGGGTGAAATATCAATTAACAGAAACAATATTTGGATTGTTGAGAGCACTCAAATATTTTTTCATTAAAAAATTTCACAATGACACTTCGCTGCAGTTTCAAGTATAACTCAGCGTTGGAAAGCAATTAGTATATATTTCATAATACAAGGTGGCTAATCAAAAACGTATCACTAGACATAACTGTCAGAGAAAGAACTTGTTGTTGAATCCAAATCCTGAAGTTATCAAAAAGATACGATTGTGTCAACGATTTCCGATAGTTACTTTACATTTCTAAGGAACCATTGGAATGGAAAAGGTAGTTCAGCGATTTTTGATAAGAAAACCGACACAAATGTAAGCACAAAACGACCTGAACAGAAACATCGATATTAGAATGTGAAATGGAAATTAAACAAGAGGATTTTCTTTCCATTTTCCATCATGAAAGAGTAAGCTGATAAACCTTCTGATGATACAGCTGCACCATTTACCTATAACTTCGGCTCTCGCAGTGTTTATTCCAGAGTTAATCACTGAAAAAAGTTATTGTTTGGGGAAAATGAGCTGATATTGATGGATCTCAAAATGCAGATTGATTTTCATTCTTTAATTCAAAGCCTATTTAAAGTTTCTCAGAGAAATTGCATATTCCATATTCAATAATGGAATTTCAATAAAATTTTGGTTTCAGAGATACTGAAGAATTCGAAAAAAATGACAGATATAATTCCTGAAACGATAATACCTTTTTATCTGTAATACATTTGTTTTCAATTTGTCCATTATATTTGATAAACAGTTCTTTGATTTCTGGGAATGAAAATCTCATGAACGTCAGGAACGATCTCGCCAAACAATATTCATTGACATTCTCTGTGGTTGACGCATCCATGTGAAAAACTGGATAGACACGATGAACAATCAATTTCATAAAATAAGACAGAAAGAAGTATAACCCAACCGTGATTCGACTCTGGCACTCCTGTTCCCTGGAAAGGTGTATTAACCAAATGTACTGTCACAGTCACTAAGCAGCATAACAACCGAATAACATCCTTCATTCAGTCATTCGTGGTGTTACTGTGTTTTGCACGCCATGTACCTAAAGATCAATTCGTTATTTTGATATAGAATTGATCACATGTTGGAGCATTATAAGGATATACATATTTTTCAATACATGAAATGGTCCGAAACGGTATACAAAAAGTTGGTGTTTGTAATATGAATAAGGAAGATATATGAAAAAAAACTGAATTAAAAAAATGTGATCCGAATAATCCTCCCCTTTAAAATCACTGACTTTAATTTGTCTTGCGCAACATGAACCCTATTGGTTCCTCAAGAGGGAGTCTACCCATACTAGCACACATATCAAAATATACCTATATAAAAAATTGTAATACCAGATATTCCTTCGTGAGAATTCATCTAACTGAATGTGAGTTGATTCTAATATGTTATTACATATTAGAATTACAGGGGATAAAAGAGATGAACACGAGACAGAATAATCAGATGGTTGAGTATTGAAAGATTGCCTAGTTTGATGGAAAAAAAACATGTGGAGGTATATCTCAATCAATGGATTACTTTGTAAAAATCTGATTTTGATTACAAAACGAATGTTTGAAATACAAACCGAGTGAAGAAAAATATTTTTTGTATGAATCAGTGTTCATATGAAAGTATTTATTTCGAAAGAATTTTTATTTCGTGTAATTCAATGTCGGTTCGATGTGGGTGCTTCTTTTACTCACTAAAATCCACCGCCGAGTTAGTAGATGGTTCAAGCCCCAGGCTGAACGATCGATTTTTACTTGCTATCGTTCAACCCGTGTTAGGAAACAGACGTTAAAAGGTAAGACATCATTAATCATCAGCTTGCACAAGTTTAGACTTCTGAGGGTCCGTAGAGAAGATCAAACTGATCTTCCTCTTGAAGATGTACACTTGGTGATCGAAACACGTGTCAAGGTATTAAAATAACGATTTTTTGTTGCGAAAAAACTCCAGCATATATTATTCATTACTACACCAAAGGCTCCAAACAGTTTATCATAAGTACTCGGCATTTTTGATAAGTCAATATGAAGACACCAATATTCATATATCTATTATTTATCTCACTTCTTTCTCGGTTTCTTCAAAAACGAAAAAGGAAACTTCCACAGCTTTCGGTTTTTCAACATCTTTCTATTTCAATATGAATTATTTGAATTTTTTATATTACTCTTTCTTTTAGATCTGGTTCATCCACAATTATACACAGTGTTATCTGAAAATGATATTGACATCTTTCACTTCTGGGAGGAATAGATAAAAAGTTATTCGAACTATAAAGACGTGTTGAAAATAATATCTCGGTGCCATCAGCAAACTGTTGAATACTGTGAATTGAGAGTTGAAATTATTGTCTAAAATATTGAGTATAGACTGTCATTGTCGATAACTTAACGAATTATAACGTCAGAAGAATCACTTTTCAATCAGTCACATAACTGAATATTCTTTGGTTCTACCATATTTGTGTCGTTATGATGCATTACTTAAAAGGTGTTGATATTACGAAAAAATGTCAGAACCGTTCCATGAATGAAATCGCATAATGAAAACTCTATATAAACAAGAAATCTGAAGCGTTGCCTATATCACAGTAATCGTAATTGAAACATACCTACCCTAAACATAAAAAATTATAAGGCTTAAGAGTGTTTATACCATATATTCGTGGAAACCCTTTATGTCTTTTTCATAAAAATTTTTCAGCAATAACAAAAAACTTCATTTTTGTCAAGGTTTTTTATAGTCTACAAGTCTTAGGTATGTACGTGCCGCTTCATTTCATTGTTTTATTTGTTTCGTATAGTTTCGAGTAAAACAATGAGTTGGTATCAAGTTTAACACTCCCATGGCAGTGCTGTTTTTAGTCATAGCCTTTTATTAGGCCTAGTTTATGCGGCTATTTGAAATAGTGATTGTCTGTACTACATCGAGATATTTTCACATCTACTCCTGAAACATTTATATTTCTTCTGACAAACGGAGTAAATTTCATGAGGAAACTACATTACCTTATCAAAACAAGAATGTTAATGTGTTTGTGTGTTCTTTACTTCAAATATTTTGAGTATGCTTGTTGATACTGCAATTCGTTTTTATCTTCGATCGTAAGAATGTCAAGTTTGAGCTGTAATATTAGGGTTGTTTGACTTTATAACGGGTGCATTGAGCCGGAAGAAGCCTACGTTAAAAAATAAATGAGGAAAAGTGCAAAAAATTCACATTTTCTTACTCAGACAGATCTATTACAAGAAGGTTAGATTTGGTTAGGTTAGGTTAGGTTATGTTTCAGTATCCATCTTTTCAAAATGAAAGCGGACAGCTACTTCCCTGCTGTATTTTTTATATTTGAAAATTTCAAATGTTCAATTGGCAAATAGACTAATTGTTTTCTTCGGTCAGCGGCAACCATTCAACTAAAATTATTAACAGTTTCGTGCGCACCTGTTTATTCAAATTTAGTAAACAACTCATTCCATTTAATGGCTTCCATCCGGCAATAGTTACATTGTCGTCTCATTTGACTCGCTTGACTCTGATAGTAATTTTGAATATTCATGAGCCGATTTCCATAGGAAATCAATTGAGTGTGCTTTCAAAATGACCACCGCTCGAAATTTTAACTTCAGTTGTCGAGTTTATTGTAAGTGAACGAGATGATTTTAATGAAAAGGTTTCCAAACTCTATCTCAACACGGTCAGCGCAGCGTCTAGACTCTACAAATACGTATTTATAAATACATATTGATTAGAATTTATTTATCGATTAAAGATTAAAGTCTCGAGTCTTAAACATAGATGGCACTGTCTCAATGCATTCACGGCTTTTTCAGTTATTTATAACCTCTGAAAGAAAGCTGTTGAAATTTCATGATATTCTGGTCATAAATTTGTCAGTTATTGTGCTAAGGGTGTTGTTGTGGGAGCGATTCGAATTGAACTTCGAATTGCTCTCACATCCACCATGCACGCCAGATTTGGCCCCCAGCGACTACTGGATGTTCGCAGATCTCAAAAAAATGCTACCGTTAATAAATTTCACTCGAATGAAGAGGTTATTGCTGTAACTGAAGCGTTGATTACGTTGATGAATGAAACTAATTAAGAACAAAAAAACGTGTTCAATTTCTCAGGCCCTTGTGTAACAGTAACAGTGATAATAGTTTCAATAGTTAGATAGGTTCGTATGAAAAGAGATAGATGGAGTAGCCTTCACTAAAAGAAGAAAACTGGGACCAATAACTTTCGATCTGCAAGGCACAGAGATAGTACTGAGCAAAGCTGTTAAGTATATTGGGGTATGGCTTGATATGAAGCTCACCTTTGGCGAACAGGTAACCTAAAGTATCCTCAAGACAGAAAGAACCGATTTTCTCTGGTTTACTTCCAGATTTTGTACGGTTCACCATTATGGCACACAGTAACGCAAAACAAAAAATTATTCCAAAAACTCCCCGACCTACAAAAGAAATTCACAGTTAGAATGTGTAGTGCATACTGAAGAACAACATCTGCCGAAGCAGCATATGTTATTGCTGAAATTCCACCAATAGAGCTCCAAGTCATCGAGAAAAAAAAGAAATATGCAGGGAATCGCTAGAGAAAATTTGACGAATATCTGGCAAGAAAAATAGGATAGCGGTCAATACGGTAGATGGACACACCGATTAATACCTGCAATAGAGAGTTGGTTGAATCGAACCTACGGATATGTGCACTATTACTTCACCCAGGCACTGTCGGGGCACGGTTGTTTCCGTAGGTGTCTACCTATATAACCTACCTATGCAATGCCGACGACGCGATGAAGTAGAACACACCCTATTTGGGAAAATGCCAGACTTCTGTATGCACGTGAAACAAACACCATATTCAATGCCGAAAATATGATGGAAAGCCTCTTACGTGACGAAGAGACTTGTAAGAAAACCTATAGGACGATAAGTCATCAAAACTAAAGAAAGAGAGAGCATGTTCCGTTCTGTTCTGTTTTTTCCGTTAACTAGTTGTCGCACCCTTATGAACGACCATCCTCAGAAGTCGAAACTTGTGCCAGCTCAGGATTAACGAGGTCTTAAATGTCAACATGTGATTCCTAACACAAGTTGTAAGCTCAAGAAAACTTGAGATCAGTCGGAGCACTAATCGATGACCAAATGTGATAGTTAGCTGCCAAAAGTTCGTGATAATAACTGTGATATTTTTTTAAATGTATGTAAACGTAATATTGTTCTTAAATATATGGCTAGGGCATACGTATCGAAGTAATGTGAGAGTGGTTTCCGGTACGTATTGCTGAACAACGGGTTAGGGGGTTTTAGTCGGTAGGAATCCGGCACAATGTCTATGAAGATATCCCCTCCTCCTTAAAGAAAAGTGGACTTGGCTTGCAAATAGTTTGTGATACGCGAGAGGAGTGTAGAGTTTCCGATGTTGCCGCAGTCTGCTATGATTTGTCTTCAGACTTGATGCCTGAATGAATTCCCTTGAAAAAACAATAGATGCAGTTGCAGGCATCTGAACCATCGTCACTGATTCAATACAAGAGCTAATTATCGAGTGCATATTCACATTAGTGGCGTGGAACGACAGACTGTTTCAAGTTAACATTGTTATTGAGGAGATTTATTCTGAGGTCATGGATTTACCGAACGTATCGTGGTTATTGAAGAAGTGCTTAGAATTTATAAAACAGTACAACAATAGAAGCTGAGGAACTAGCTTTTTAGATTGGAATAAAGTCAGTTCGTTCTCTCGAAACAACTATTGTTCGAGTATGAGAATGATAATGGGCACTGATAGACCAATAAAGACTGTTTGAAATGAAAGTTGTTTCATTTCATGATTGATATAATCAACACCACAATTTCAGAGAAAAGTGAACTCTAGAAAAAGCATGCAAAGAATTTCCGACCCTTTTGACTGACGATTATGTATCTAGCTGTGAATTGGTTGAAGAATTTTCGAGTATACAATCATCAAGAACTGATATTAAAATAACAGTGCCAATGAAAGTTCTTCAGTTTATCAATAAAACTAGCTACACTTGTTTCTGTCGCTTAAGGTGAACACAATTTCAGTAAATTGAAACTGACTTGAACAACCTATTTACTTTTCACTGTATGTTAAAAAAAACTGTCAGATCTAGCAGTTTGATCCTTTGAAAATGTATCATTATAAAATATAACATTTTTTAAAATAACGTGTTGAACTAGTTTTCATTCTAAACACCGGGTATATGGTTTGAAACATGGAACGAATGATCGAATATAATGAAAAAAGATTTTAATGCTGTTTTGGCCTCTTATTATAATTTCAGAACTTTTAGTGTAGAACTTTTCAATTCGATCAAAAATTTACCACATAGATATACGAAATTAGGCATTCGAAATGGCGGAAATTGATAAAAAAATATTTCGCCTTAATCACATCTATACAGATCGTTGTTTTTTAACTGATCCCACTAATGCTATATCTGAAACAAACAAGGTCAGTTAAATTGGACAAAAATTTTATATATTTTGGAAAACTAATAGAATAATCACTTTTTAGATCGAGAATATCAGTTTTTTTCAAGGATTCACATTGGATTTAAATCTTTGAAAACAAATCTGTGTTTTGAAATATGTTTTTGCGTTAATCACCTGTCGCCCCCATACGAACGACAACTCTCAGAAGTTGAGAAACTTGTGCGAGCTAAGGACTAACGAAGTCGTACCTTTTAACGTGTGATTCCTAACACGGTTGCAGAATTATCAATTATCTTTGAAGATAAAATGAAAACAATAATAAAAGTGATTTGGCGCTCCATTTCGAACGATATAAAAAAAGACAGAGAAACTTTCAATACTGTTTCATATTTGTTATCTGATATGAACCAATTTGCAATGCAACGTTTTCTTCATTATATATCATCATCAACTTAATTTTTCGAATATTAGCTCTAGTGTTTTTCATCGACTATACTAGAAATTTATTCCAATATTAATCTTTACTTGCTTATATCGGATAAGTTGTAGTTAAATTCAGACCGCAAAATGGCCGTTTTTTAAAGATCTACAAATCCTGAAATTTTGATAAGCTATTTATAAGTGGACTGCAACAGCAATATAAAACGTGTTGCTGTTCCCAGTTTATAAAATGCAAAGAAAGTATTTTAACGCGATATTAATAATGATTTTATCTCAAGTTCTCGTGTGCATTAGTACTATTTACTACTTTACCAACTGATGCAATACATGTTATTGTAAATATTGCATAATGCAAGTAGGTACTATTAAATTAATCTCATTCGATACCTTTTTCATTTGCTAGTCCTCCACTTTCATTAAATTAACAAATTCATAATGAATGATCAGTAAGGCATGCAAAGATTTCTCTCAGATATTTTAAGTATTCATGATAATAATTACAAGTTTTCACAATATAAACTTCATTTCCAATGGGTGTTTCCTGAAGCAGTTGGCAATTTATATAAATTATCGATCTCAATGAATAGAGATTAAATCATCTTAAATGAACAGGGATATATATTTTTTTACTTTTGTACTTATATTATTAGTTCTTTGGGTATTTCAATTGAGCAATAAATATAATTTATTATAGTTTCAAGTTGTGAGGGAAATTTGTTACCTAAATTGATTGTGCAAGTACAATTGTAGATTACAAAGCATAAGAACAATTAATATCAAATCTGTACTAGAATTTCTCTTCTTCGGTAGCTTACATCTGAATTTACTCAAGAATAGCTGCCAAAAAAATGTGACTCTGCGCTTCAACTGAAACTGCACCATTGTGGGAGTGAGAGTTGTGTTACCAAGAGATCTCACATCACCTCAAAAATAATATAGAGACGCCACTGAACAATGTCATCAAAGAATCGTGTGTAAATAGTGTGGCCATATTCATATTGTGTTCTTTTCCGTATAACTGCATTCATTTTGTAACTAACCTTTTCTTTTTCTAATATTCAGTAGGTTATTTTAAAGAATATGTTTAATCATAATGAACAAGACAAAACTTACTCATAGATATTTTTAGAAGATTGTTCCATTCGGATGAAAATATAGTGAATTGTTTCCACTATAAGTTCTTTCTCTGTTGGCTGAATGTTGGGATTATATACTTTTCTCTCGTTTAGTTTATCGAAACTTTTCTACGGAATCGGAAAACTTCTCGCTGCGAATGAAGGATATACCTAGTCTAAGTTTAAATTAGCACATTCTACTTTTTTTTTCTTGGTAAGAAGAATGTTATTAAAAATATTGGAAGAAAAGTAACTGGGTTCGACTCGAATATTGTTGTCGAAGCTATTACATTCACAATGTATTTTCTGGATTACTACTATCTGTTGTGAATACTTTTCATTGCTGATTTTGTCAAAATAATAGATTACTACAATTTTCCAGAATAATATGAATTTCCTTGAAAGGCGCATTCAATAATTGAATCATTAACTTTTTAATATTTTGTATGACGCACGAAGTCGGAACATACTAATACGGCCAGAGTTGCCAGCTCATTTTAATACTTAGCAGTAGATTTTGTGTCAGAAACATAATGGTACTATACGTTTCATTCCACCACGATCTATCATCCCGGAATTTGTTTTCTCTGAACAATAGTTCGATACATACGTTTCATGTCGTTTTGTGTTGTCTCGGAAATTTTATTTTGCAATGTTTTTTATTTTAATTTTTTGAATATGTATCTAATATACATATGGTTTTTAAAATAGTAATATTATCAACACAAAAAATTACTTTTGGAGCCTTGAAGAA
>WOGP01007420.1:0-11770 GCA_015342065.1 Leptinotarsa undecemlineata
CACTGCGCTTGCTCAGGGCACATGATTCTCGGACCCAATGATCACTTACCTCACGGTGTGGGGAGTGGTCATTGGTTGATAATGCTGGCGCGCCCTTCCTAATGTATCGGGGCTTCGGGGGATAGGGCCTGACCAGCGCACACTACGGTGAAAAATTATAAATCTTATTTTCTTAAGAAGAATAATCGCAAAAGAATACAAAAACAGAAATAACGTCACCAGTAAGATAGATTATGTCACCAGTATGGCTGAGGTATTCAGCAATAGTATAGGGTTCTATATTCAGAAGATCTTCAAATGATGTGGAGCTGCAGGTTTTTCCGGCAGCTAAAGAAGCAAATGCGCCACTGGAATCAATCAAGTCGCCCTGGAGTGCCAAATAATTTTTGTTGCTGTTTTATAATTTCATAATTTGTATTACTTTCTTTCTTATATGTGAAAAAAATTAAATACCATTTTGAGTGTTCAAAAATATTTCATTTACATGAAGTAAAGAGAACAAACCAAGTGGAATATTTGAACAAAATTGTTTCAATACTTTATTGATTATTCTAAAATTTCCTTCATCTTTGATTGTACATAAATAAAGGGGAAATTTAATTTTTCAAATTTTTCTAACGAGGATATTTTCTGAAGTTTTCAAAGAATAGCTCAAAGAAAGAAAAAATCACATCTTCAACTTTAAAAATAATCATGGCTTTTATGTAACCATTCTACTTATAAAATAACGTTGCAATTCACTGCCTCAGGCGACAATTTCCCTTGTGTTCCTTGGAAGAAGAGGATAGGTACTTGGCTCTCAGACAACAACAAAAAAATTGCTACTACACAAGGTTAAACCCATGAACTTACTTTGAAGATACAGCGGAGTATGATAACGTGATTCGAAATACATAGCCATCAAATACTAGGAGTAACAGAAAAAACTGTTTCGCACAAATTTAACAAAAAATTGTAGGTGTTAATCGCCAATTGATATCATGATGCAACGCGCACCAAATATTTGTATTGAACTAAGTTTATAATATATCATAATGTCAAATAACATTTGAGAGCACAGTCAGAAGAGTTAACTTCGAGTAAGTTTCAGTATAATGTGGAGTACGAGTTCTATAATAATATATGTTTATGAACTACTCAGCCCCGATCCATTCGTGAAGGCGTGCCAGCATTATAAACCAACGACCACTCCTCACACCGCATCTACCCGGCTAAGATTTTTGCCTTAGTGCAGTAAACAGGTACGATTTTTAGATTCGAGAGTAGAGAGAGCATCATTTCACCAAGGACTCCAATAGCAGAGTAATAATCTTGGCAGGGTGATTTCATTTTGATAGTGATCTCAATTTCATACCGATAGCATGCGTATGCTCTTTCATCACCCTCAACAACCAATACAGATCCCTCTCTCCAAAAGCATAAAATTTAAAATCATCCATATAAAACAAATGGGTGACCCTGTGCCTCCGGTTTCCGGTGGTGCCACAGTTATACCATTGAGTATTCCTGAGCGCAACAGATAAGGGCAATAGTAAGATGCAGAAGAAAGAGCAGGGAATCGCCCTGAAATACACCCCTTCTAAAAGTGACCCACCCTGTTTGGACTCTGGCTTGACAAGATGCTATGGGCTATGGTGAAGCGAGTCAGCCAGAGTGGTATCAGTTGTTCGGGTACCGCAAGGCATCTGAGCGTACCGCAAGGCATCTGAGCAAATGCAAGATGAGCTCACGCGATGTTGTATGAAATACCTTGCGGTAATCGATCCAAGCCATAGAGAGGTTACGCTTTTACTGTATCAAGCCTTGCGTTACACATCTATCGATGAGCAAGTTTTCCTTACATCCAGAGACTCCTCTCTGTTCATATATATGTACGAACACTCGTGTATGATATGCTAGTAAATCACAAATTTAAGCATGTTGTCGGTCTGTTCTTCTTAGAAATGGATAAATATCCGCTTTTGGGGATGAGAATGCTCCGTCCCTCGACAAATCAATCGGAAATCGTCTGCTCACCGTCCAGCCATGAGTTGAAAACTCTGGGCAGATGGCGGTGGGTGCTTGGTAGTTTTTTTTCACCAATAAGTGTCCATCCCATCTGGCCCTAGAGCAGCATTGGAACCCACTAGGGCTCTTCCAAAGCCATCCGAGGTTATCGGGTTGCACAGTTCATTGAGCTCAGGCTGTCGAAGCTCTCTACTGAAAGCTTCGAACTGCGCTAGGGCTGGAGTGTCCGAGTTGAGTGGCTGCAGGTATTCATAGATGTCCTTCCAGAAGGATTCCACCTGATCAGCGAACGGCAGATTGTCTACAACACATGGAGGCTCTTGGAATAAGCGAGGCTTCTCGCACTAGTGACTTCTTAGCAGCTACTAACATTCATATCCTATCAATGCAGTGCTGTCTGGTGGTCAGCAGCACGCCTTGACTCAGGGTGTGATATTATCATTATTATTATCATTCTACATGATTTTCTGCATTCATTCATCTATAAGAAATCTGTTTACACATGGGTCAATATTGGAATTCATGATTTCTATTTTATCAAATGTATAAACCAAATAAGAACTTCAAGTCACGTGCTTGCTCTCCCTTCACTGATTATTTCATGAATATTTGTAGTGGTTACATATGTTTCAGCTAGTTGGTCTCTCATAATAACTTTACAAAGAAAAATCAAAGCAGAATTATTATTTTTTGTTGACTATAATGCCAGCCAGTATAATTTATTTCTTCATATTGCTTATACTGAACCAAAAAAAACATAGCTACTCTACTTCATCAAAAGACTTGCTCGTTCAAAATGCTTGAAATCAGAAATGTCTGGAATCGTAAACATTGAAGAAAATAACTCTAAAACAATCTAAAAATATATCAGCTTTCAAATCATGGCTGAAAACTTACCTCATTCTGAGAAATTGCTTCACCATAGAAGAATGTTTAACAAATTAAAGAGATACCTTCATTCTTTGTCGTTATTAGTGTTTTCAGTTTTACAAACCCCAAGTGATATTTATTACTTATTGATGTATGCTATTATTATTTTTTGAATTTCCTTCTGTTGCATTCATTCTCTTTTCTTCATCATGATTTCCTACCACGTAGTAACGGCTACTTCTATCAATTTATTAATTATGAGAATATATTTTATGATGGGTAAGACCCACACATTTCTAGATGAAACCAAAGAAAACGTTTTGATCTTGACTAATGAATATTAGATTTCCTGAATATACTGAATTTTTTTATGTCATCTCGTTGATTCTTAGATAAGATTGTTGTTCATAAGGAAAGACAAATAAATAAACGAAAGAACTCATTATGAACCCAACCTACTTATACCCAATCCTCCAATCCAGATAATTCTATTGGAATATACAATGTTCACTGTAAAATTGTAAACTGTTTATTTAATTAACTAAAAAAACAATTTGTTCAGGCCAGTCTCGACTTACCTACAGTGTAGGTTAATGGCCTGACACCTATCAGAAAATAACTATTCCCCTGGCTAATACCACGAAAAGCGTTGGATTTTATCCAAAAGGTGTCAGTGCTGGAATCTTCACAGAAGTATTTCCTGCAAATGCTGTTGGCGATACAACGATACAGACCAGCAAATGTGTCCGTTCCCATAATTTAAAATCAATTTCAGGAATTGTATCTCCAAGAGCATGTACACGAAATACTTCTGTGAAGATTCCTGCACTGACACCGGTTGGATATAATCCAACGCCCTTCGTGGTGTTAGCCAGGGGAATAGTTGTTTTCTCATAGGTGTCAAGTTCATTACCCTATAGTGTGAGTCGAGACTGGCCTGAACAAATTGTTTTTTTAGTTAATTTTATTTACGGCCAGTCTTCAAAGGTGTGCCCACTGAATATATGTGAATATTTATTTCATATTACTTTGAGTTTTTCAATTACAGTAAAATTGAACAGACATATTCTTTGATGAACCCACATTCATATAATGAATAAAATTACTGAAATAAGTGAATGAGGTTATAAATCTTTCAATCTATCTCTATACTGGACACATAATCTCATTCTAGAGAAAAAACCTCAAATATGAAAGGATACTCACCCAACAAGATCCACATGAACCCTGATCTCTGATTTCCTGAATGGTTGGACAGTGAGACCATTCTTGTCTGGAATCGAACTCTGTGGGAATCTCCACACCTTCTAAATTATGCTTCATAATAGGTGGAAGAAAATTTTTGTGATTCGGAAGTACTCCCATAAGCCCCCTGATGTGGGACATTGAAATGTTTTCTTCAAAGTTACGACCAGCTGTCCATGTAGATTGTGCCCTATTTATTGATTCGATGAACTCATCAGAGAGAGGATGGGGTTCTCTTTGAATGAACAAAACTGGCTGTGGAGGAATGGCGACAATGGTTGTTGAAAAAAAGGTGGTTAAGATTAATTTCCACATCATTCTATCTGGAATAATGTAAATAAATTTTACAGGATAATTCCAAACAGTGTTAGTAAACAAGAAGCAGTATTAGTATTTGTAATATTTCTCATGGTACTCACAAATAATTTTTATTTCTTTGTAGCTTCCCGATGTTTAAAATCCGTAATAATACTATTTTAACAACAGGAACCAGTAAAATTGCTTGAGTGTTAATGAACATTTATTAGTTTCATTGTGCTTGAGAGAAATAGTAAATGGTATAAAAATGTTTCTTATCGGTATTAATAGTAACAATTTACTACAAATACAGCTTTTAATGACATCATTTCTCAAAATGAGTCAAGTTTCACTTCTATAAAAAAATAAGTTTCATGTGAATAACTCATAATTTTTCCATTACTTTGTACTGAAAATATTCATGTAAAAAAATAGCCTCCATAGGTACTGTGGACTCAATAATTTGTATCTAATTAAGGCCTAAAATGAACCTCTTATATCACTGAAAATTTCACCAAAATCCTATAAGGAATATTAACTATACAAAAAAAGTTTTACATTCTGTATCTTGTAAACAATGCTTTTGGGTACCCATGTTTAAATGAATTTTTTTTTTCATAAAATTAGCTTCTGTTCAGGAAATCCCTTCTACAGCATTAGGTACTTGGAAATTAATGTGAAGTTGGCTACCAATGTCAGCTAGATAATGTTACTTGGTCAGGTGAATATTTTTTATAGTTCAGCAGGGTAGTTAATCAAGCCCACTTTAGCCCAGAAATGGAATTAGTGAGCAATAGATGAATTATTTAAAAACGTTTTAGTTTTCAAGGTCATTCCATAATGTTATCTGGAAATCTAATGTTTATGGTTATTTTTATTTAATGAGAAGTAGGCAGTTATTTTTTCAATCGGTAAATTTTTCCTGGACTGAAAATTCTAATCGGAAAAAGTTAAACTGGAAAAACTCTCTCACCTTTATCAGGCCACGAATATAGAACGCACCAAATGAAAGAAAATATTCTATTAGAAATTTATAACGATCACACCAACTGATCCAATAATCACCACAATAACAAAGTTCTCTTTTAATACTCAGTCCTTTTATTTATAAACAAAAACTTGTAACGAAACACGGTTGCCAAATCAAATCATGAATCATCTTTTCAAGAGTTATCTTTATCTTACTTCCACTGGATTAGGGTTATTTTAAATTCTTTCAGAATAATGGAATTTTTTTACTCTTGGATAATAATGAAAACTGTTTGATTTTGTCTGAAATCGATATTTTTATTTTTAACAAAGCCATGTTGATTTCAACTTAGTATAATTTTCTGACAATTTGACATCGCCGGTTAACTGAGCTATTTATAGTGGTAGATTTCGGATGTTTCAATGGGTATTGCCGTTGCTTGGTCTTGTGGTTGTTTGAAGATCTTATTTCTCTTTGAAGAACGGTTTGTCATTGCTTGGATTCTATTCGAACAGAAAGATTTTTTTTCTAGTTAGTCAGAATATGTAAAAATATTTTAGTTACTTTATAAGAGATGGTAGCACTGGAAGTTGGAGCTACTTAGAATGGCTAGAGCACTGTAGGTATCTGTCTTAGTAGGATAATGTACCTACATGTTCATTTGTATATAGAGTCTACATACAAAGCGTGTATTCACTATTTGACACAAAGTCAAATGGTCATCTAGTCAAAAAACAGATTATCTATTGACTAGGCCGTACAGATACGCCCCCTACAGACTGCATTCAAGAATACAAAGTTGAAGCAGGCCTGTACTCCGATAATTTAATGAGAATTGTATTAAAGTGAAAATATGGAAATCCGCACACTAGTTTTGAACCATAAATCAGTAAGTTTTTAAAATTGCTTATTGGTAGCAAATTCTCTTCTTAATATGTCTATTATAGGGGTATAACTATTTTGCAGATATACAGCTCAGCAAATTGTTCTCAGTATACATTGCTGTCATAATCTTGTAAGAGGACAGACATTCTTGCAGGTCGGGTCTGTCAGATATGAATCTCGACCAGTTTGATCAGTTTTGACAGAAAAATTTTCCAACCCCCACCCAAAAATTTCACAATTCTTAAAAAATTTAAAATACATTTTGCAGGTCAGCGGCAATTCTTGCAGGTCGCGTCCCCCAAACATGAATCTCGACCAGGTTGATCATTTTTGACAAAAAAAATTCCAACCCTCACCCTTTGAGTATGGAAAAATTCCACATTCCTCATTTAATTGAAAATAAACGTTGCAGGTCGGCAGAAATTCTTGCAGGTCGGGTCTGCCAGACATATATCTCGACCAGGTGAATCATTTTCGACAGAAAAAACTTTTCGAACCCCCACCCAAAAATTTCACATTTCTCAAAAAATTGGAAATAAATTCTGCAGGTCGGCGGAAATTCTTGCAGGTCGGGACTCCCAAACATGGATCTTGACCAGGTGGATCATTTTCGACAAAAAATTGCAACATCCACCTTTTGAGTATGGAAAAAATCCACATTCCTCATTAAATTGAAAATGAACCTTGCTGGTCGGCAGAAATTATTCAATACTCAAAGGGTGAGAATTGGAATTTTTTGTCGAAAATGATCAACCTGGTTGAGATTCATGTCTGGGAGACCCGACCTGCAAGAATTTCTGCTGACCTGCAAGGTTTATTTTCAATTTATTGAGGAATGTGGATTTTTCCATGCTGAAAAGGGTGGGGGTTAGAATTTTTTTGTCCAAAATGATCAACCTGGTTGAGATTTATGTCTGGCAGACCCGACCTGCAATAATTTCTATCGACCTGCAAGGTTTATTTTCAATTTAATGAGGAATGTGGAATTTTTTGATAGTCAATAGGTGGTGATTGGAATTTTTTTCATTATAAATGATTAACTTTGTCGAGAATCATGGGAGATCCGTTCTGCAAGAATTTCCGCCGTCCTGCAAGGTTTATTTTCAATTTAATGGGGAATGTGGAATTTTTCCATACTCAAAGGGTGGGGGTTTGGAATTTTTTTGACGAAAATGAATAACCTGTTAGTACTACAACACCAACCACCAATTTCAAGATCAATAAATATGATAGGAATGGTGGCGTAAAATTAATTATTATTTAAAAACTTTGAGAGACAAATGAAGGTGCCATTCGTAGTATATGCTAATTTTGAATCAGTACTTGAACCCATTTACGGTAATGAGCCAAATCCTGCAAGTTCATACACGATTGAAACATTCATTTTCTTATTTGGTTAAATATTCGTATAATGATGATTTGTCAAAATTTGTTACATACACGGGTGTAGATGCTGTTCAGAAATTTGTGAGAACAAAAAAAACAGCTCTTTTCAGAGCTATCATTATACTTCCAAACAGAAATAGGTTAATACCATTGTGTGTGTATGTGAAACACCATCATCGTCCCACATCGATTCCTCGGATCTTGACTCCTCACCTAATATGAATGAAAGTCGTGAATGTGTTCTGGCGAAAAATTTGTATATGTTTCGAATAAGCAAGTACAAAAGTAATTTTGAAGTCTTACACTGCGAATTTTACCACGGAGCTCTTCAAGATTGTTAAAATCAATAAAACCGCTCCCACAAAATATAATCTTGAAGATATGAATGAACAACCTATTAGAGGATGTTTTTACGAAGAGAAGTTATTGCGAACCGAAAATCACTCTTTTCGTGTTCAGCAATGGCCATCTGTGCCTTCACAAGGCGGCATTTTGCTTTCTTTTTCATATCCCCAAACCGATGCAGTGGACTGAAAGTAGATAGCGATTCAGCTTTCAAATCACCTTTCATTTCTTCAGGTACACCTTTTGCCTCCTTTTTGATCTGTCACTTTTCATTGTGGTTTTTTTCTCTCGCACACCACATTTCGATTATTTCATTTTTTTGAACTCAGTGACAATCGATGAAGATGCATCAGTAACCTTCCTCTTGATTGTTCTAGATTTCTTATCAACACCAAGAGGAATGGTAGATGAAGGGTATTTGGGTGGTGATAATTGCGAAACGATTGGATTTTCAACAACAATTTGCTCAATTGATTCCGGCACATCTGTAAAGTTAATTAAGTCGTTAATATCAAAATCATTTATCGACTCTTGACTCGATAAATATAATAGTGGAATATTTTCAAAATCAGTGTGATCGATATCATCAAGTGGTGATTTATCTTCAGCAATCAATAGCGGCATGGAGCTGATAATAATGATTATTTAGGTCTGAGGAATGATATGTGATAGCAATGGAATATGAATAGGAAGGATGATGTTACTGATACTTTACCTTTTATTGAAGAAAATAAACCAGCGCATGAGCTCTTTCATCAACTAGCACATGCGCATGTGACGATCTTTGTCATTTAAGAGGAACAGTTTTGTTGCTTGCACTTTAAAAATGTGAGACAATACCTAATACAAATATATTCAAAATAATATATTTATTAATAACAGATGACAATAACGGTAATAAAAATCAAAGGTGGTAATGTGTCTCTGTTGATGTGGAACGTTCTTCGATTCACCTTCTCAATATTTGTTGTTCATGTGTCATACACCAACATTGAAAGGAATTAATTCTCCCATTGGGGAAGAGTGTAACCAACCTTCTCACATAGATCCCAAGTACTTCTACATGTAGTGCATACATGATTCCAACAATTCATTGAGTATGTATCGCAACTCAAATAACGTTGCAACGGAGCTGGAACAGTAGCACAGGTAGTACAAATATTTCCACAAATCACATATTATTGAATATTATAGGTTCGGAACACTTCAGGCACTGTGACTGTTGCTGACGATATTCTGATTTCGTCTGCTTCGGTGGATGAGATGGAGGCGGCAGCTGAATCAGCGACACACAATCATTGCACATACCAGGGCATGGAGTAATGGTTGCCTTAGGTTTACTTATTTGGCAAAAGTAGCACACAATAGCCTCAGCAATCATGATTGGGTGGACGCACACTTTTGGTTTTTCATTCCACTCTTTTGGAAACGATATTTCACTAATTCGATTAGAAATAATAAGAGATGACTTATAGAAACTCTGACTGCTCCCTCTCATACCGACATTCTCTATTTATACAAATTAATACAATGTGAAAGTATAGTGGGAAAACTTCTCCTTCTCACACATGACTTCATCATACCAATATATGTTTTGAGATACTGTATCCTTCTTTCCCACTCAAAACGAGTCAAGTGATAAGTGGGAGTCGTACCACTACCACTACCTATATGCGTGACTATAAAAGAAATAGATGATGAGAACATTAGAATGTTCTTAGAACATGAAGCCAGAAAAAATGTAATGGATATCGTGCTATATGGAGAAAATAACACAGGGTGGAATGAAAACAGCCAACAGGGCAGATGACACACGTCCAGCTCATGAAAAATAAGAAAGAAAAAGTAGATACAGGAGGTATAGTTATTGATAGAACCAATACAACACATAACGGCAACGTACAGGTCAAAATAAAAAGCAAAGTAGAAAAGAACAGAGCCCTCTTCCAGGAAACAATGACCAAAGAACTGAGCGGAGAAGCCGAGGTACATATGAAGCAGAGCACCCAAACGTTTATGATACTGGACATAGATGAGACAGTATCGGAGGAAGAGGTGGAAGATGTGCTGATGAAACAAACAGATGGTACAGAGGAAGATGCGAAAATCAAACTATCGGAAAAAATAAATAAGAGGGGACTCATGTACGCCTTCATCGCAATCAGAGAAAAATCTAGCTAGAATACTGAAAAGGAAGACAAGGATAGGAAAGGAGTGGAATAGGTGGCGTATCAGAAAAGTGGAGGAGATTAAGAAATGTTATAGATGCCACAAAGTAGGACATATATCGAGAAACTGTAGCGGAAAAGAGAAAGAGTCAAGATGTTATAAATGTGGAGAGATTAGAGACATAAAGAAAGAATGCCAAGGAGTGCAAAGATGTTATAATTGCAATGTGGATGGTTACAAAGCGGACTCGATGAAATGTCCAGAATATAGAAAGCTTCAGGAGGCGTGGAAAAAAGAGAAGAAGACAGCGACAGAGCAGCCACAAACCTGATGTTTAAACATGCAGAAGAGAGAAGGGCGGATATAGTCATCATGGCAGAACCCAACAGAAAAAAGTCGTGAACAGTGATTGGATAGTGGATAGAAACATGGACGTGGCAATATACATACGTAATAAAAAAAATTACGCAACGAAGAAAGGGAGTGCTACATATCCCCAAACATAGATATAAACACTTTTAATGAATTTCTGAAAGAGCTCAGAAAAGATATGAAAAATCATAAAAAAGAGATAATAGTAGGAGGAGATTTCAACTCCAAATCCTATCTGTGGAACTCACCGGTGGAAAACAGAAGGGGCCAAATTCTATCTGAATGGCTATGCGAGGAAGATCTCTTAGTGCACAACGCGGGAAATGTGCCAACTTTCGTGAGGAGAGATAGTACATCCTATATTGACCTGACTTTCAGCACCAACAAAACTGCAAAATTTGTGAGCGGCTGGAAGATCATAGAAGAAGAGAATCTGAGCTACCACCAACATATGATCTACGAGATCACAGGAGAACAGAGTAGAGACACGATCAACGAATTCAAAGGATGGAGAACAGTGGAAGAAGACTTACAGAAAGTCTCTGAGGAAATTGGACGGTCATTCCTTACGAAAGTGAATGGGATCGAAGTGGCACTACTAACCAATATTATAAAAACTGCATTTAACAAAATTTTCCCGAAAAATAGAGTGAAAGGTAATAGAACTCCGGTATACTGGTGGACTGAAGAGGTTGCAGGAAAACGTAAGGCATGTGCTCAGGATAGAAGAAAAGTAGTAAGATCGAACAGAGGTAATGATGAACCTCAAAAAAGACTGAGGCAAGTTGATTACAAACAAGGCAAAAATAATCTGAATAAAACAATAGTGGAAGCCAAACAGAAAGCGTGGAGAACATTGATAGAAGAAGTAGATGCGGATATCTGGGGAAAGGACTACCAAATAGTAGCTAACAAGCATGGAGTCAGACAGCCGATTGGACTTACAGAAAAAGAACAAATAAAATTTACTAACATGTTGTTTTCATCTCACCAGATTAAAAAATGGGACAGACTACCAACGGCACCAGAGGACATACCACTGTTCACAATGGATGAACTCATGGAAGCCAATAAAAGATTAAAAGAGAAAAAAGAGCCCCCGGTCCGGATGTACTCCCAGCGGAAGTCCCCAAAGTTGTCGTTAAGGCACACCCGGAACAATGTCTGAGAATAATGAACCTATTATTAACAAAAGGGCAATTCCCCAAAGAATGGAAGATAGCC
>WOGP01007421.1:0-11770 GCA_015342065.1 Leptinotarsa undecemlineata
CATGGTCATATCGAACGTGCATAATGCAAGATCATGGGTATCTTACAAGGCCAAACTTCAAGGTCACATATTGAGGAACATACTCAAATCTCAAGGTCAACACCCATGATCAAGCTCATATCGTCTGACACGTAACTGAAGGTCATATGACGTCATTCAAAGACAAGGTCAAATGGCGCATCGATTATATTTATATCTCAAGGTCAAAACACAAGTACAGGGCCATGCCTCGATATATATGATGTGACATCATACAAGGTCAAACATCCAGATCAAGTATTGAGCAATGATAAATCTCAAGGTCGAACCGCATGGTCATATTGAACGTGCATAATGCAAGATCATGAGTATCTTTCAAGGCCAAACTTCAAGGTTACAAAATTGAGGAACAGACTCAAATCTCAAGGTCAACACCCATGATCAAGCTCATATCGTCTGACACGTAACTGAAGGTCATATGACGTCATTCAAGGACAAGGTCAAATGGTGGGGGGAGGTCCTCAAGCGGCCTTAGACAACTACTTGAGACATTCCAGAAAAAATAAAAAAGTTCAGTGACATAATAGTTTCAACAATTTCATGGATATTTCTCGAAGCTTGTTGGTCCAGGCTAGACTTATCTTTACAAAACATAAGTGCCGAGTTCTCCTTGAAATGAATTTAACAATTATCGCAACTAATAATAATAATGTTCATTAGCTAATTATAGATCAAGGGAGAGTTAGTTGTATGTGATACGATCATACATAGGTATATGATAGATCAACCATTATTCTCGATACAATAAAAACATTGTCTATTACCTAATAAATCCGTAGTCCCAGGTATGATGTATTTCTATGTACAACAGAATCATTTTTTCATAATGAAAAGAGAGTATTTTTAGAAAAGTCTTTTTGTGAAAAAACTTTTGTTTTTGGGTTCTCTATTTCTCCATCAGTAAACATAAAATGCGAAAAATGTTCAAAAAAAGGAATAAAAGATGATCTAGATATCTAAAAAATTCGAAAATAGTTTTATTTATTAGTTACTGTTTTTCCTTTTTTAGAAGTTTCCTATATTTCTTGATCAATGATGGAGAAGTAGAAAGCCACTAAGTTTTTTATTCCAGAGGATTATTTCTGTTTTTTGTTTGGTTTAAAGAGACTGGTTGGGTGTAATTGTATATTCTTTTTCGAATATTATTGTCTTACGTTAAGTATCTACCTGAGTGTTTCCTAAAACACTGTCACTAGACAATTTTCGTCCTTTGTGAATTTTTATTTCAGTACTATTCACTTTTGATAACAACATTCAATGATATTCAACTTGTCTCCAGCCTATTATCCCGTTTAACAACTGAGTTTGAACAAGTGCAAGGATTAGTGCTTTTTAATGCTTGTCCAAGAAGTTTCTAAAATATTGTAACGAATTAAGGAATTAACTGTCTTAAACAATTTTATTTTTAACAAATCTTCACTAACACAACTAATTGATATACACCACTTAGCAACAAACGCTTAATTTATCTTCACTGTTTGTTAACCTTCCTTCAAGCGCACGATTCACTTTCTAGCTATACTTCCTCTCTGAGAGAGGATCCGTTCTTTTATATTGGTGACGAATATTCTAGACATCTAGCGGTTTCGGTACTAATCCATTCTTTTCGCTGCGGTTCGTCGATCGCATTCCTCCTGCGGTGAGTCATGTTTGGTGAGATAATGGTCAGGGCCGGCTTCAGATTCATTACAATATCGTAATTCAGATATAGTTCATCTAATCTTTCTTCCCATTCCTTTTATTCGTAATCCCCTAGATATTAAATTGAGTTATCTTCAGTAATTTTAAATATTAGGTTTTCCCACATCAAGCAATCTGTTTGAGTGTGATGTAAATAGTTAATGTATATTATTTTCGTGGAATCAATTATAAAGAACGAGATCAAGTTATAAAGTTTTCTGCGAGGGAAAATAGGAAATTTTGTAATCTTTTTGAGTGTTTTCCCTTCCGTAGACTGAAAAAATTAAATTATGATTAAGAACTACTCAACTATTGAGTATGTACTTTTCTTTGAAGAAGATTTTCATGCCATGAAGTAATTTTCCCTTCTACACTTCGATAAAATTCTCCATAACGATTTTTATTCGGACTAAAGAAAGGTCCATGTTGCAGTATTACGTAAAAAAATATTCAAAAGGAAAGTCATACTTTTTTTTTCTCTCAGGAGGAATATAATTATGTTATTATTAGTATTATAATGAGGAATATATACAGTCATCTAATATTTCATATATAATCTTCAACAATGAAAAATTGTGAAGTATACTGAAAGATGTATTCGTTAATTTTTCGAAATTGAGAATACGATTCATAATATTTTACAACATATTCATTTGAATTTTTCAAAACATCATTCCTCAGTAACGATTTTCCATAATTTGGCTGAAATTAAAAGTAGATATTTTTTAGATATCAATGAAATTTTTCAAATGCCAATAAATTGTTTTCTCAGTGGAGTATTTATATCTTAAAAAAATTCTTCTACACATAATTTAAGTTATTCTCACGTAGATCCAAATTACACAATGTATCAACTATACTGACTCTCCGACTTCTCGGCTATTTCAATAACTCTTGAAGAGTTCATTCGTTGTTCCGCAAATGTAATTGTCTTCCAGTTTTTCTAAAAGTATAAGGTGATCACTGTATCAATAGATTCAGAAAGATCAATGAAGAAGCACAGTGTTGAAACCTTTTGTATGACGAATCATACGGTAAACAGCAGAACCCCCTATGAATAACAACCCTTAAAGGTCGAAAATGTTGGGAGCAAAGAATAAATGAGGTCTTATCTTTTAACATACGACCCAGTGAAAATCGATCATTCGGCTAGTCGGCTCGAAAAGACTGTTTCATCTAGTGGTCGACTGAATACGTGGAACAAACCACTCATGTCAACCCAACCGGCTACCGTCCCGGTGGAGTTGGGTTATTTTAAATAACTGTCAATGTTACCTCAATTTCAGTAGAATTATTTTCAATGTTTCTGAACAATTACCGTCACGCCTTTATGACTTTTGTTTTTTCATGTACTTTATTTGTATCAGTTTCATAAACTACCGGAATTGACATAAGGCATGTGTTGATTAATTATATCAAAACTTTCATTTTCTAGATGGCGGTCAACTATCGAACTCAAGGCATTTTTGAGCTTTATTTCCAGTAGTATAAGTCAATAAATAAATTAGAAAACAAAATTCAATTGAATGACATATGTCAATATAAAACGTCGAAATCTATTGAATAAAGCAGATAAAGCATAGTACAAAATGATTACAGAATATGATTTACACGGAGAAGACGAAGGAGTTGTGCAAGTTCCTAATTTTGAACAAGAATTCTCTAGCGCCAAAACATTTTTGCAAACTGCGAGTGCACATACCGGAGATAATTTATATGATCATCTAACAGACGTGTTGAATAAGATTCTCGCTGAAAGACCCGAAAATGTTATTGATTTCTTCGAAGAATATAGCAGAAAAGTCAAGGAAAGGCGTTTCGCACCGATGACCGATCATTTGGAAGATATTTATGTATCTCCAGGAAGATTGAGTTTAGCCAATAAAATATTACCGATGATGAAACCCCTCCCGCCGAGAGAACCGTCAACTGTGGATCCTGAAGATTTGGAAATTGCTGATATCTCAAGAAGTAATATGCTGGAACTCCTTTATTATTTTGAACATTGTGGAATTGGTTTGCCGCGACTAGAAATGTTTTTTATTATGTTATCCATAAGGAATTTGATTCACAGTGAATCTATCGCTTTTATCAGATTTTGGGGTAAAATCTTTGGTACTCTCAAAGATTACCTCATTGTAGAATGTGATCTCAAGGAAGAAGAATACATTAAAAGAAATGAGTCATACCAAGAAAAAAAGGAAGAGTTTCTAGAACAGACCCAAGAGGATGTTACTGAGGACAATCGTATGACCAAAGCTTTGAATGAGATAGCGAGGCAACAACAGTTAACTGGCGAGGGAACGACAAGTAAATATCCACGACCCCTGCCACCTTTACCGTTGGTACAATTTGAAGAGCCTCCCGAACCACCTTCAGAACCATCTGGTGTTGGAGTAAATAAGAAGGTATACTATGTTTGTAATGGTATTGGAGAACCATGGATACAGTTGCCAGATTGTACACCCAAGCAAATTCGCATTGCTCGACAAATTCAAAAATCATTCACCGGACATTTAGATGAATCCATATGTTCTTATCCATATTTTCCAGGGAAAGAAAAAGAGTACTTGAGAGCTCAAATTGCCAGAATATCTGCAGGTACTCAGATATCTCCCATGGGATACTACACTTTCGGTACTGCAGAACTAGGGGAAGGAGAGGAAGAAGAAGAACCAGAAGAAGCCGCAGAAGGAGAAAGTAAGACCAACTATAAGCCAAATCCCAAGTATGAACCACCGCCACTCAAAGATCTTCTAGATAGATCCATGTCATTCTGGGTTCATCATACACTTTATATTTTGCCACAAGGTAGAACTTCGTGGTGGAATCCCAGCCCAACGCCTGAAGTAAATGAAGAGGAGATGGAGGAAGAACTCGGGGAAGAAGAAGAACAAGATAAAACGAAAGTTGAACGGGTTGAACCAGAAACAGGACCTCCACTATTAACTCCTCTGTCTGAAGATGCTTCCCTAGAAGCGGTACCGGCGTGGAGCGTGAGATCTTCATCTAATATAATCGATAACTTTGCAATTGCGATTGTCAGAAGCAACTTATGGCCAGGAGCTTACTGCTTCTCGACTCAAGGAAAAATATTTCAAAATATTTATTTAGGTTTTGGCCACAAATACATGGAACATAATTTTTCCCCATTACCGTTACCTGATGTACAACAGGAATATCCTATAGGTCCAGAAGTTTTGGAGGTAATTGATCCTACGGGGGCTGAAGAAGATCGGTGGCGTATAGATCATTTACCCAAACCCAAACCTGTCATACCTGTAGGTGAGGAAGCTGAACCAGAAGAACCTGAAGAAGAGGAAGAGGAAGAAGAAGATGACTAAACTGAAGTCTTTGTTTTTTTTAAGTATTAGCTAGTAAATGTTCATATTATTATGTATAAAATGTATGTTCATAAATGTATGCTTGTTTAAATTGATATACTTCAATGATTATCGTTATTACATATAAATCAATACACACACATATACGTTAGTTGGAAAATTTAAAAAATATTTTTGAAATAAATGTATGAATTTTTGTCTAGAAGTTCCTTGATAATTGAAATATATGGTGAGGAATCGCCTAAGTTTGAAATCTGGAAGATGGGTCAAAAAGTTTTTGACACCATGTTGTATGAAGTGAGCAAGCCTCAGAAATAATAATAGGTGCCCTAGATTTTCAAGCAAATATTTTCACAAACTCTGATTATTGTTAACAAAAATTTCAACTGAATAAATTGAACAGTATCCTAATTTTTCATCGCAATAGATACATTACAATTACAATTACACATATCATGTACAGACAGTAATCAGTTACACTTTTATTGAATAGATTGATTCATGATAATAATAATTTCACCAGAAACAATGAATATATTACGTATTTAAAAGGTGCTCGCGAGTTTTGTGATAACTCACTGAGTCTTACAGTCCAAGAATCTACTTTTGAATATTCTGTTTCAGGAAACATGCTCTTTATCGTCTTCCTCCTATGGATTTCACCAACGTTTGCTGATTATCATTGTGAAGTCTACGGACACACCTTTGAATGCTTCAATGTGACACAGGATGAATTCTTGGACGAAATATTCAGGAATGAAAGAGATATCAAAAATGCAGTCACCTCCATACATATATCTCACACAAATTACTCAAAAATTGAAGAATTTCCTTGTCCTCCACCACTACGGAAAATTCAGGTCACTATCAAAACTATAGGTTTGGTGGGAACTAATATTGAATACATCAATGGCAATGCTTTTGTTGAATGGGAAATCCTGGAAAATATGAACCTGAGTAGAAATCAAATTTCTGATATATCATTCGTGAAAAATTTGCCAAGATCAGTTAGCAGTCTCGATTTGAGTTATAATAATGTAACTGTCGTGGATTTGGAAGGGTTACATGAAGTACGGAAGTTACTAATCAGGAACAACAAAATTAAGATGATCAATCGCTCAATTCTTACAGTAAATATATGGACTTTGGATTTCAGTCACAATAAGCTTACTAACTATGATGAAAATTATCTAAATTGTAATTCTGATATTCTCGATCTTAGTTACAACAAATTGACACACGTGTTTTTAAATGGAGGGAAGTCTAGTGTTAATTTAGTAGGAAACCATATATTATCATTGGGCCCATATGAGAAAAAACCTTTCAATTCCAGAACTCTCTATTTAACAAATTTCCCTTGGAATACCATTTTCCAAATTGAAAATGAATTTATAATGACTGGCTCTAATATAACAAGATTGGATAAACAAATCTTCGATATGAATCGTTTATACACTCAGTTCTACAAACGGCCAGTCATAGATTTGTCAAATTCATATATTTCATTTATTTCCAAACTATATTTTGGTGAAATGTATCTATTAGAAATCAATTTGAGTTACAACAATTTGACTGTATTTGAGGGACCTTTCTTCAAAAACACATATGTTAACAAAATTAATTTGTCATTCTCTGGAATAAGATTTCTATCTGAAACGTCTTTTGAGGGCCTCAATTCGTGTGATGAAATCATCTTAAGGGGAAATTTCCTGAAAGTCGTTGAAAATATTTGCTCTAAATCGACATTCACAAGACTGGACCTATCTTTCAATGACATTAGAAAACTAGAAATCGAAACTTTATATAATTGTATGACACTGGAATCACTCAATCTTTCATACAATTCCATTGAAATAATTGAACCAGGAATATTTCAAACCATATCTCAATTACGTACACTGGATCTCAGCAGAAACAATATCAGTCTCGGTGAAGATTCCTTATTCAATTTAAAAAATATTGTTGAAATTAACTTATCGCATAACAATATAGATGCAATCGAATGCAATTCTTTCTTCAGACTAAGTGTTTCTTATCTAAAACTATCGCATAACCCCGTGAAAATAATAAAAAAGAAGGCATTCAATGATTTATATATTCTGGAAGTTCTAAACTTGACTGGAATGGGAATTGAAGAAATAGAACCAGAAGCATTTTTCAACTTATCTTCTATCGACACTATTGATCTCAGCAACAACAAATTGGTAACACTTGTAAGTTATAGTTTCAGTAAGTTGCCACTTAAGACTCTGTTACTACGTGGAAATAAACTAAAATTAATTCAGTCATGCGCATTCGATTCTTTGAACTCCTTTCATGATTTAGACTTGAAAGGGCTCTATATTGAAGAAATTGCGCCACATGCTTTCTCTAACCTGACCAATGCAAAATCAATAGATTTGAGGTATAATAACATATCTAGTATTGGGGGATATATTTTTGATAAAGTTGAAGTTGATCGGCTATATCTCAACGAAAATAACATAACAGTGTTGTCCCCAATACGTAGCAATATAAAAGTCAAAGAGCTGATATTGCAATTTAGTGGTGATATTGAAAAACAAGCAATATCCAATATGTATTTAGAGAAGCTTTATCTGATAGATTCCAACATAGATATAATTAAAAATAAATCTTTACAAGGAACATACAACCTGAAGGAGTTGCACTTCAACCGATCAAAAATTATTTCTTATGAACCAGAAGTACTGAAATCATTATATAATTTGAAATATCTCGATACTTATAATTTATTCAAAAACGAAAGGAAAGTGTATCGAAATACTTTCAATGACACAAAATCTATGGAGGAATTGAATTTATCCAATTTAAATTTGACTGAAATCAGTTCTGATGATTTTGCTGGCCTCAATGAATTGAAAAGTATCTGCCTTCGAAGTAATGGAATCAAAAAAATAATTAAAAACACATTTGATAGGGTAAAATTATTGCAGCACCTCAACTTATCTTTCAACAAAATTAGTACCATTGATTTAAATTTTATGGAAAAACTTCTCTATATAAAATCCTTGTATTTGAATAATAATCAAATTGAAAACTTGACAAATATATCTGATGGCCAATATTCATATTTCAACTTGAAAGAATTATATCTCAATGATAATTTGATTAGAACAATAGACCCATATTTATTTTCCAAGTTTAGAAACTTAACAATTTTAGATTTGCGAAACAATTTAATCAGAGAAATATCTTTGAATACTTTCGATAAATTACATGCATTGAAACAGTTACTATTAAGACATAATAGACTGGAATACTATCTTGAAACCGGAGTCTTTAATGGGCCCAAAAATTTAGCTATTCTTGATTTATCTCATAATAATAATATCAGTATGATATCAAAATTGAATATAGTAACTACCATATTAACATTAACAAAACTGGAATATTTAAATGTGGAGAATACTGGCTTGAACAATAATTTTGATTACTCTTTGATTCCAACTTATATGAAGAATCTGAAACAAATTGAAATCAATTATAATGATTTCTCTTGCAGGCATTTATTGATTATGCTGAAGTTTTTTGATGATTTTCAAATTAATTATACACCTCTCAATCCAGACTTTGGAACAACCAATATTAATGGCATACTTTGTTGGATGTTTTGATATCGAATCAAATAATGTTTTTGATCTGAGGAAGATATTTGAATGTTCAATCTTGAATGGTTCAATGTTGTTTCTGTACTCTTGGAATACACTTGTCAAAAAATTGAAAAACTTCAATATTTCAACAGAATAACACTTCCTTTGTTAACCGGTCATTGATCACATAGTAGTCCTGATTCAGCAAATATTACGGGCTGGAAATTGTTGTTTGGTTGTTCCTCAATTTTACCCGAAGATACTAACACTAAAAGGTTGCATTGAGTTGTTGGAGAAATCATTTTTTAATGAAAAAAGTTGTTATATTTTTAAATATTCAGGTACTCTTCCAGTATGCTCATAACATATGTAACGAATTATGAATCAATAAACTCAATATTTTATAAACATATTGCGTTTGAACGAAGTCCAAAAACCTTGTAAATTCATTTCAAAATGTACCTTTCAAGCGATTTTTTCAGGAGACACTCATCTAATCTATCAGTCACCGCAAGATTTCATTTTCATTGATCCATTGAAGAGATCTTGAAAATAAGTGATTTTTGTGCTTTCTACCCCTCCACTGAGAAATTAGAAACAAAATTTTCAACGTATACAGTGCATTTCTTCAATTTATTATTATTTTTTTGAACGGATCAACTAAAAAATTGAAATTTGAGATAATGAAATGAATGAATAAATACTTTATTTTAAAGTGAAATTGACACATGAAACCTTCAAGATGGCGACTGGACGCCATCTGGAAAAAAAATTAAATGGAAAGGGGGTCTTGTGACACACTTTTTGAAGCACCTGATAAATGCTTCACAATCCTAGAATATAATGTCAATATCTTCAACTACTACAAAATAGCGGACTTTCAATTATTGCTTGAATACATAGACATTTGTCTACATAATATGAGGTACTTAATATCCTTGAGGTCAGTTCGGAAGATGCTCGAAATGGTTGCCTTGAGCTTCTTGACATATGAACAGCCTATCCGATATTTCACGCCGAACATTTTCGAACACAGTACCGTTAATATCTCTACAAATATTTATTATTCTCTGCCGTATATCCAATATTGAATCAGGTTCAGTTTCGTACACCTTCTGTTTCAAATAGCCTCATGAAAAAAATTCAAATGTGTCAAATCTGGCGAGCGGGCTGGCCATTCTGTAGGACCTCGACGGCCAATCCAACGACCGTGAAAAGCAGTATCCAAATAGTTTCTTACTTGTCTGGAGTAATGTGGTGGTACTCCATCTTCTTGGAATACAATATCCATATCGAATTCATTGGGATTCGCTTCGACGACTTCAGTGATGAGAGGATCAAAAGTAGTTTCCAACATATTCAAATATTCCTTGTTGAATTTTGATCAATTAATAGGAGTCCTACAAAATGGTTTCCCAATATTACTGCCTAAACATGTTATTTTTCTGGATATAGGGTATGTATTTCTCAGAAAACATGCGGGTTGAAAATAAATATTGTGGAGGTAGGTAGGATGCCTTGCAATGGTTTCCGTCATGACTTCGAAGGATTCTGTTCTTCGATCAGGGTCATCTTCAGTTAATTGGTGTACCATTTTAATTTTTGTTATATTTTAATATTAATTTTTTTGTAGAATTACAATTAATATCAGAATTAATATTAAAATACACAAAATAAAAGGAAAACTATTTGCATCATTCAAAAAAAAAAAACATTTTAATTTTGTATGGATGATACCTATTCCTCTTCAGAAGTCTCCACACATATAGTGGAGATAGGTAGGATTCCTTGCAGTGGTTTCCGTCATGATTTCGCAGAATTCCGTTCTTCGATCAGGGTCATCTTCAGTTAATTGGTGTACCATTTTAATTCTGTATGGACGATACCTATTCCTCTTCAAAAGTCTCCACACAGTAGAAGGAAGTTCTTCAAATATTTTCTACAGATAGGACGACAATTAACCATTTTCAAATGGTATTTTGAAAATGGTGTAATGGCCGATACTAATCAACAATAAAGAAATATTCTGGAAAATAGACAAAAGTATGTTTTTATAGTATATCCTCAATAAAAATGAATTTCCACAAAATAAACATGTCGTCAATTGAAGCCCTATCAGACCAGCATCGCGAATCCAGCAAAATTGCAAAAAAATACATCAATTTGTAGCTTATTAGTTTCTAATTAATTGCCAAAACAACGATTTTGTTGCTCATGCCGATCCCTAGAAATCGCAAATGATGCTATAGTGGTATGAAGGTAGCAAGGTAACTCAATAAATTGATCTTCACAGAAGATTTTGTTACTATCTAGCTGCTAAACCCTGGATATAACGAAACATTTTAAAATGTTTTTTTTTATTTTTTATAATCTTGCTATCTTGAAACTAGTTTTTCTTGGAATTGAGAATTTTCTAAATTTGTTGCCCACCAACAGTGAACTCAAATAAAGCTTGAGTATCAGCAATGAAATAGTTGAAACCGATCGGTTGAGTTTCATTTTTTATATTTTCAAATTGTATTTGAGTATACTCCTGGTGAGCAACAGATTTGAAACACTTTTTATTATAAGGAAAACCAGTTTCAAGGTAGCAAGAATGAGGAAAATGAAAAAGAAATATAAAAATTGGCCGATCGGTTTTAATTATTTTGTTGCTGATACTCAAGGTGTATTTGAGTATACCCCTGTTAAGCAACAAATTTGAAACACTTTGTATTCTAAAGAAAACCAGTTTCAAGATAGCAAGAACGTGGACAATGAAAAAAATTCAATTCGGCCGATCGGTTTCAACTATTTTGTTGCTAATACTCAAGGTTTATATAAGTTTACTCTTGGCGAGAAAGAAATTTAGAACATCTTTAGCTCCAAGAAAAAACAGTCTCAAGATAGCAAGATCAGAAAAAAAAGTTTTTAAATGTTACACTATATCCAAGGTTCAGCAACTAAATAGTAACTGAATCTTCTGTGAAAATCAAAGGAAAAATATATAACTCATTGAGTTCCTACCAGCAAAGTTGTTTTATAATTCCATGGTGTTGCAACAGTTTTATTTCATTAGTATTTTATAATTACTTCCAAAATGCTAATTGATTATAT
>WOGP01007422.1:0-11769 GCA_015342065.1 Leptinotarsa undecemlineata
TGTTAACCTTTCTTTAAACATACGATTCATTTCTAGCTACATACTCCCTCTCTGAGCGAGAATCCGATCTTATATAGTCGTGACGAACATTTTAGAGACATCTACTGGTTTCGGTACTAATTCATTTTTTTCGCTGCGGGTTCGTCGATCGCATTCCTCCCGTTTGGGGTTTGACATAACGGTCAGGGCCGGCTTCAGATTCATTACAATATGGTGAAGTACAATTTAAAAATAATGTTTTTAACAGAAGAAAATGTTCCTGGAGCAAAACTAAAATTTGCAACTGTAAAGGATATCAATGTTGTAACATTAAAACGTTTGCTTGCATGCCGTAATTGAAAAGTAACTGAAAAAAAAGTGTATTAATATACAGGTTAGTATATAGATTATAGTAAAAGAGGAGCGATAGATTCAAACTAATAAAAGAAATTTAAAATAATTATGAATTTCAGATTTCTTTCCGAGTGAAATATGAATCTAATATAAATGGTAATGAAATAAATTTAATTAAATATAATATTTGAATACAATTCAATAAACCATTGAGGTTATATCTCATTCTTATCAATGGTAATTAACTATTAAAAATTTACTATTCATTTCATATTTAGAGCATACATATGAATATTTATTAATTTTTTTCACTGTTAAATCCACTTTCCTGGAAGCATGTATCGATTTCTTACATCTAACCTCATTATTTTGAAATTTTATAAATGGTATAAAAAACACGTTTTCATCCGGATATCGATTATTCGACATACAATCTGCAAAACAGCAATGCTTTGTCGGCATTATATTAGTACAAAATAGTTTTTTGTATCAGATTAAAATTTTTGAATAATAAATTATTATTACGTAAATAACACTGTTTTACATGTGAATAGTATATTGTAATGCATCTGAAGCCGGCCCTGACCGTTATCTCAAACGCCGCGGGAGGAATGCGATCGACGAACGGCAACGAAAAGAATGGATTAGTACCGAAACCGGTAGATGTCTCTAGAATGTTCGTCACTACTATAAAATATCGGATTCTCGCTCAGAGAGGGAGTATGTCCTGACGAAAACCAATTAAAACGGTAGGGGGGCAAGGCTCCATCCTGAATTAAACCAAGACGACTATCGACGAGAGAGGGAGTATGTAGCTAGAAAGTGAATGGAGTATTTAAAGAAAGGTTAAGAAATTGTGGAAATAAATTAAGCGTTAGTTGCTAAGTGGTGAATATAAATTAGTTGTGTTAGTGAAAGATTGTTAAAAATGAATTTGTTCAAGACAGTTAATTCTTCAATTCCTTACAATATTCTTTATCCCTACTACTAGTACTGCCTGTCGTGACACGTTTGCTGAACTATTCTCAGGAAAAAGGCTCATTCCGTGTGGGGGAGGGGTGCAGCAGTCTTGCTCGAGGAAATGCTGCCACCCCTTAGTTTTTTCACATATTGTTTGTTCCTTCAAAAACAGCAATTTTTTGAGGTCGCCTCCTCTTCGGAGATCTTTTGTTTTTGCCATGTGTAATTGTCCATTTTAACTTTTTATATTTCTATAATTACCGTCCAGTTCAAGACGTTTATTAAAAATCTTGGTTAAGTTTATATTATTACATAAGATTATGAGAGGCCCTGCCAGAAGCTCATGGCTCTTCAGGGGCATAGTGGCTGTATTCAAAAATATATTTTGCCTACACGAAAAATCCTCCGTGTGCCTAATAGACGCGTAGAATATATTTGGAAGGATAGGTAATTCAACATATTTAGGGAGGGATCATATATTACGTTAATTTTTAATATTCATTTTACAAGGTATTACATTCACAACTTTTTTGACAGAAAATATTGTACAGAAATTCAAATATTAATTTTTCGAAAGTCACTTAAAATATATATAAAATATGGTGAGGTACAGTCGAATAATCTAATAGGTTCAATTCTAATACAAAGAATTTTATAAAAATAAATATAAAAAATACAAATCAAGTATAGCAATAAATAGATAACCTATCAAACAAATATATACACTGAATTCACTAACTATTTTTACATTTTGTAATGTTATTCGCGTTTTATATACAGATAATCAGTACTTTTTAGGGTAACCATTGCAGCATCCGGAACTATGAGCTGTTTTAAGTAGAGTAGAATAAGAATATAGATGAATTGTCACCCAAATCGTTATTTAACACATTTCATATTATCATTATTTATGTCTTCTACTCTCCACATTACTTTTTGATACACTCTGCGATTTTTAGAAAAAAAGTATAAAAACTCTCAATCTTTCCAGTGACAATGATAATTAAGAAATGATTCACTTTCACAGTGTCATTCGCGGAACTTTCACATACCTGTATGTGAAAATTTGTTTTTTTTTTGTTTCAGCTATGCTTCAATATGTAAATTTTCAGTCGAAGTGGATTTTTTTAGAAGTTTTATAGTTGAAGGTCTGAAGAAGTCACAACTTTCTTTGTGTGTGTGAATTTTAGCGTAGACTCTTGATATTGTGATGGATTTAAAATTGAAAACTAACTTTAAAATATGTGTTGAAAACATTCTAGGACTGAATGCTACTTTTTCCATAGAAAAAAATTCAGAATAAAAAGTTTTTCAAGATTATTATTAGTAGTACTGATAACATAATATAACTATGGCTATTTTACGAGGAACTTAAAAATAACGGGCTTGAGAAAATTGAAATGAGTATTCAGCAGTTTTTGGGAGATACTAACTCACAAAATGTTTTATAATTCACATTCACATCAATATGGAAAACTTGTTTTCCAAAACTTGTTTTGACATGATATACATTCCAAAAATTTAACACAGTTCTTCAGGTGTTTTGGTACAACATCAAATATTTTACTTTCAGTATCTATTGTAAGTATTTACTCTGTAGTGAACATTGATTTTAAATATATAGTATCATTTTATTTCAAAATGATGAACAAAATGTACTATACCTATCTTAATTGATTTTCCAGTTGTACCAAACCAAGCAAAACCAATTTGTTCAGGCCTTGTACTCCAACTTATCTATTTGATGTACATTTGAAAATACATCTTCATGATTCTCTTGCCTGAGCTATACTTATTCCAAGAACACATGTTGAGTCTTGCTTGATTTCACATAACATTTTAAAAGACGTGCAAATTACTACCTTCCCTTGTCCCTGAATTTTTCAATCTTCCATTTGCAGTACGTAAACAAAAATTTCTAACCTCAAATTGAAGTACAGATCATTTTCTGTTTCTCAATATAATCTGTTGAAAGTGTCTACTAGCTAACTAATAGTTAAGGTTAGCTGAGAGCTAGATTCGTATCATCATATCAAGTTTTAGCTGAGAGTTTCCAAACTATCAACTGATAATTTTTTATTTTGGTGTACTGGTAACACTGATATTCAGTAGTAATGTGACTGTATGGTTAACTCAATGAAAGATGGGGAGTTCGGTGTTGTATGGTTTGGCATCCTTATGCAAATGAAAAATGTCAGGAATTCCCCATTTCTAGCAGAAATACCAAATGACTGAGAATCGTTTTATGAGATGCAAGCAATATACCTTTCCATATTTGAACTTTCAATTATCGAATTAGGTATAAAACTCAAAACCTTTCAGCTTAGAGTTGACTAAAGTTTAGAACTGCCTGTTAGGCCCGTTCAATTCAGTTAATTTGTAGCTTGAGCTACACTTACTCTCAGTTTAGGCTCCTGAGATATTATACTGACGTGAAACCTCATTTTGAAATAATTGAAACAAAAAAAATCTTTTTTCAAAAACACCAAAGTGAAAATTTCCAAAAAAATCGCAGAAGTAACATTTTTCAAAGGTAGAGAATAGAACAAGTATATTCGAATTGTCATAACTATGAATCCATAAAAAGAGTCACTTACTGGTTCTTTACTCTCAGACTAGAAACAAATTGTCCATTTACTTAAAACTTATAATACTTTATTAGTTGAAAACTCGAAAACGAACACATACGAAATGGAATGCCTGGGAATCAGCAGAGCTGCAAGTACAAAAGCACTCAAGCCTTCAGTACTACATAACCTGGTTTCAGTACACTGTTGAGACTGCAAGTACTTTCCAATTATAAGCACCTACACCTACAGGATACTACCGAGTATCGTACTTCAGGTCTGAGTACGTCAGCTCTGGTAATCGAGTAGTCCATACGGTCAACGAAACACACCACGAACTTAGTCACCTTTGGTATCAACGGAAAATCAAACGGCTATAACATGCACTAGTGAACGTTTTCAAGTCTTGTGATGGCCTTTCCGACGCTTTTTCTTGTTGTTTTTCTTGGCGTTGTGACTGCTCATCACTTCGCAACTGCAACCGCTTCTGACCTTGATGTAGTCGAGGGTGTAAGTCGCCCCGCTGCTGTCGTGGGTCGGAAAGAGAGGGTAGTTTTTGGTCCGGTGGCTCGGGGTGTCTTTCACCAGGGCGTAGGTGTAGCTGTGCTTCTGGACGCACCTGGATAGGTGATGGAGCTTTTTCTGGATGAATTTGCAAGGTTTGTCCAGGACGTTCAAGTCACAAGACAGTTCGTAGAACCTGAAATTGGAAAAGAACAAAATAAATATAAATGAATAGTTGCACAAGTTTGGACTCGGAATAGTTGATAGAAGACTTGGAACTGTTGAAACAGGATTCTAGGAATGTGTAGTAACTGTAAAGAACTGCATCCCAAGTGAAATGATTAGACTCAGAGAAAAAATATGTTGAGTTTCCAACAACTTCGAAATTTATTAATATATCAACAAATGGTAGAATATGTTTCGATGCAATTCTAAGATAACTAAAAATGTAATCCATTATTAATTAAAAATAACGCCGGCCGCCGCTGGCCGTCTTAAATCAATTGTGACGTGTGACGTTGACCTCGTTCAATTCGACTGGTGCGACGTGACCGTTGTAGGTGTCGCGCCCCTTCGAGAATTATTCTACCGGCTTCGATAGACTTCTGGCGAATTCCTTATCGGTATCGACTTACTTTGATCGATAGTCAAGTCAAGTTTGGCGGACAGTGCGGTACGGAGCGATGTAATAAGGCAACAAATATTTGAATATTAGTTGAAGTGTTTGGTTATTGTACAGTGTAATCAATTATTGCCAAACCCATGGAGAAAACGTAACAATATTTTTAATATGATATACATCAATACTGTAAGAATTTCTCATAATAGTTTTTTATCATTATTCATTTTCTTAATCTTCGAGGAAGATAGGTTACGCAATGTACAAGAAAAATATGAAGTTGAAATTAAATACTGAGGAAGTAAAAACAAATGAATCGACATTCTTCGGAAACCTACATTTACTTATGTTCTGAATATGGTGTAAGTCATTGAAAAAACTTAATTTTCAGACAATTGAAATATTAATAATACCTTTGTCTGTAATTTTCATCCCTGTACAGCTCGACGTAGAGACCATCTTGGTTGGAACCTCCCATGGGTTCGACCATTTCCTCGATCATCGGACAACAGTCGATGGTTTCGTTAGACAATATTGATTCCGATTCGTGATGGTTTTTCTTGAAGTTTCTGTTTTGGATGAGTTTGCTGTCGAACCCCATCATGTTTTGCAGAGGCCTGAAAAAAATATATACATATCTATTCCAATCTTTCAAATTTCTAAAATCCTAATTGCTCCTACACACTTATCTTTTATGCACTCTTAGTTTAGGGTGCTCAATATGTGACAAACTACTGATTTTTTAATATAATTTCAGTCTTATTACGATCCAACACCTAGATTGATTGAGATATTAAGTGAGATGGAAAGTTGAGAGATAGTTGAAAAACAGAGCCCAAACACAACGTATTTATGATTCAACCCCAGAAAGCACTGTTTCGATCCTCATAGGTCTCATCAGTGGTGCTAGGCCGAACCACAATAGTATTTCTGGACTCAACTGTCATTAAAGGACAAGCACGAGTACTGCTGCCAGAGGATTAGCTGTTCCAAAGGATTCCACCTCACCATTCAAGGAGGAGGTCAGTCGTCACTAGAAGTCAGAATCAATAAGGAATACTGTCAGGAGACCATAAATCATTGTGTTAATTCACTCTTGTCTTTGTTATCTGAATTTAAATTATCAATTTCTTATTTATACTACAAATTTGGTATCAATTTCGTGTTGAAAATATTTTATTGATGAACTTATGTTTCTCATAGTATAACAAAATTTCATAACTCATTATCTAACTCGATCATAAATACAGCTTGTAAATTGTAATTTGTTATTCCACAATGACACTATGAATACATTGTAGTTTGTGGATGTTTCATTTTCTTTTACAATACATACTTTCCACTTTCAGGGAGGTTTGCAATTACATGCTTGTTTATGGAAAGGCCTCAGTAAGTTTTTGGGGGCCATACTTGCTTCAAGTCATCAATTTTCAATCGAGCTACTAAGGCAAATATGCATTACCCACAACCAGAGCTAGTTGAGGGTTATACAAAGTTGGCGCCCAACGTGGGGCAGATCGAGTTTTTGTTGAAAGTCGTCACATTTATATTTGATATTTCGTTTAAATATACAAAAAGAAATGGATTATGTTCATCAGGATTATCTTATATCCTCTCCTTCGCAAAATTTCAGAAAAAAATAACAAAAAAATGTTGAATAATCAAAACAGGAAGAGCGTAAATGTGTTATAAACGATGATTAGACATTTGGGACGGGGGAGAATACTTCAAAGAACGTTCTCGAGCATTCGAACATTATATGAATCAACAAATCTTTCGAATGAAAAAATGCATATGTGAATATATTTTTTCATAATGATAGCTTTAGTTACAGATTACACTACTTGTGGCATTATAAGTGACTTATTACAATACCTATTAACTCAGATATAGGTACCACAATTAACATTCTTTTTGAAATATATTTAAAAACTGCTCAGAAGCGAAAATTTTTCAAACTGCGTTCCATTTCGACTCCTTTTTTTCTGTTCACCATGTACAAAAAAAAATAATTGATTCATTTTTTCTCTTTGGAAATCACAAATATGTTTGGGTTAATGCCAATAGCTGCATTCTGGCGCCACTTGCGGCGTATGGCATGAATTTGTATGAGTATAGATATAATGTGGAGATTCTTCACCCTTCTGTCGATTAGAATATTCATTTACATTCGTCTTTTGTCCGTAATGATCTTCAACTCAACCGCATTGAAAGGAGGCATGCTTTGCAAGCTTACACATTGTGAATATATAGTTTTCGTTGTGAAAAATTTGCGGGAGAGTACCAAGAGAGCTTACCTATCTTCCTGGAAGTGCTTTCGTCGTGGACTGCGTCTAAAACGATGAAATTCGTAATAGGTGTCGTTGAAATACTCGTTAGAAGTGACTGGATGAACAACAGCGGCTAGACCAAGCACCTGGAAGAAAAAAATCCTTTAAACGAAGAAGACCCAGTTTTTATTTCTGAATGAGAAGTTGAATATTCTCATTTTGGAATTTTCAGTTCCATAAAAAATAAAAGAGCCATTGTTGAATCTGAATCTTATTTTTGCTCGGTGGGAGTTAGAATTTTCCACACTGTAATCCCGACAGTGATTCTAGATCCCCATGTGACTGTGGTGGTATCATAACCGACAGATCCCACGCGAGGGATGATATGCTATATGATCAGGGTGTGATGACACCTAAAACCCATTTTAAAGGGTTTATTGCTCATAACTACTTCCCAGAGTTGTAGAGGTCTCGAGTACATTGATCCGGATAACGGTATACAGAGGTAGTTTTTCCACGGGCTCCTTGGTATAGTAGAAAAAACATGGGTAATAGAGGTTAATTAAGTTTTTCTGTCGTGTTATTCATACATAGACAGCGTTAGACATCCACCAGTAGTCAGACAAGAAGTGTTAAAAATGCCCTACCAGTAAATGTAACCTAACAGAATTCCGAAGAAGACATTCTGAATACCTCTCTCACAGAAATAAAATATACAAGGTCCGGCTATTTAATAACGACAGAGCGTGCCTAGAGAGCGCCCTAGAGCGCCGAATAGTGCGTTGGTTATCTGGATATCTTCTCTATTTACGTACTAAAACATGTTTTCACCACTGTAATAGTATTTGTTCAGTAGCGGTTTGAAACGAAATTATTTTTTTTCTCGTGCTGAAAACCATGTGTAAAATAAATTGTTGCAAGAGGCATAGGGGATCAATTGTTTATTACGTGCGTGTGTTTTTGAGTGGTGTTAGCGCTTCAGTGAGGGTCGAGAGAGCACTGAAGATGACCACTGATGACGCTCTGTCATTGTTTCAACTTCGGAAACAGTGACCAAAATCGACTAAATCGTGCGTGCAGATCATTGAATGGGTTCCAGAGGGCCAGACTGTCAACCAGACTTACTATTTGTCAGTTTTGGTAACACTGCTAGAACGAGTTCGTAAGAAACGGCCTAAGTTGTGGAAGAACAACTAGTGGATTTTGCACCATGACAACGCATCTGCCCCTAAAGCGCTATCTGTGAAGCGGTATTTGGTGAATAAACGCATTCCAGTGCTCGAACACGCGCCGTTTTCGCCAGATTTGACATCGTGCGACTTTTTTTTATTTCCGAAGATAAAATATATTTTGAAAGGGACTCGATTTGAGTCGATGGAAGTGGGAAGCAAAAAAAGGCAGAGCTCTTCAAGGCCTTCACCAAAGAAGACTTCTAGCACTGCTTCGATCAATGGAAAAAACGTATGGAAAGGTTTGTGGCAAGAGGAGAGGAGTATATTGAAGGGGAGCAAAAATCAAAGTTGTTGAAGTTGAAACAGCAACAGGAGATTATCAATTACAAATATTATTTTCCTACCACTGAAATGGTTTTTTGTGAGGGCTAAATAATGTTACAGACTTGTTTACCTCACCACATCATATTATATTCAATCAAATTTGTTCAGAGTTGTAAATGTTTATCAGTTCGACATGAAATAAAAAAAAAGAAAAAAAAAGTTTTCACCAAATTGGATTGGGAAAGTACACTTTAATATATGAAGGTGTAAAATTTTTACTGAATATACGTATTGTTTGACAATTTTGGAAGATATTTGCTCAAAATCCATGATTACTTCATTGTAGGAATCTGTTCTAGATATGACCTCTTTGATCATCAGTTCGTACAAGTTTCAACTTTTTAGGGTTGTCATTCATAGGGAAGTGACATATACTTAACGGAAAAGAGACTTTAACAATTTTCTTCACAAAACCACAACAGAAGTTTGAATATATAATAACTTTTTCAAGTGAGTTCTTCAGCTACTTAAAATGGAAGATGCCTAAAGAAGAAAACCTCATAATTGAGGTTCTCAAATACTCAACATGTTGCTTAAATGTTAATTAAATAAGTAAGTAAGTAAGTAATTTATTCAATTTTCATGTCAATCAATTATTCAGTTACATGATTTGTTTTCCGTGCGATTTACAATTGAAATGTCTTATCATAGAACCATATATTACACAATCTGTAGCCACCTAAATGGATCATTATTATCGATTTTTATCCAGTATCGGCCAATTCCATATCATCCCTATTATTTTGAATAAATTAAGTTCACGAGAAATCACAAGAAACATTTTTTCAAGATGAAAATAATTGAAATTTTCTTTATACTACTGATCATTATAAGGCGGCCAATAAATTTCGCGCCCTAGCTACCTACGTCCATGGACAGTATACGGAAAAATGCAAATGATTCAGCCAACTTTTTAATTAGAACAGTAAACAATCTGGTTTCGATAAAAAATAAACATATTTATTTACCAAGCATTTCTAATTAGCTGACTGTTCTCAAGTCAACTCACAAGGAAAAGTCGATAAAACATTGAAAAAAAATGACAGATAAGTTTCGCCATTTGCCGGAGTTGCCAATTTCCTTGGACGATTCGAAATAGCTGGTAATCCGCAGCCAAGATGAATATTAGGTTTATCAGTTTTTATGAGTCAACTTTGAGCTGTGAATTGAATTTTCGGACGGTGATATTTCCAAAGGAATATAATGTGTTTTTTTAATGCAAACACTAAATCAACATCTGCCAATCATATTTTTGCAGAAAAGAAGAGAAATTATATCTAACAATCAATTGCCGTTCAGAAATATTGTGGATTCTCACCAAGTAGCCAAGTCTATGAAAATTTATAAATAATAAATATGTTTACAGAAAGGTAGATAAATTTGAATTTGTTTCACTAAATTCAAAACAGTTCCATAAAATCACAACATTCATTTGAACTCAATCTAAAAAAAAATTATAATAGTGTATATGTTTGAAAATATAATGAAATATTTTTGTTTCTCGTCCGTTCAGTATCAAAATTATAGCTACATAAATTTTGATGAAGTAAATATAGTTTATAAAATATTATCATTAATGAATTTTGTTCAGACTTCAAAACAGCTTTAAAACATGTTTTCACCGAGAAAATTCTAATTGAAGATACCACTATAGAAAAATGATATAAATATAAAACTGGATGCTTTCTACAAATAAAAAATGAAGCATGGAACATAATGAGGTTAGGAAAACTACTTTCAGGTGTTGTAAAAGGTAACCTGATATGACTATCAAAAGTAAAAATGAACTTTCATGAAAAAGACTAAAAATAATGAAAATGTATTGGTATCTAGTTAGTCTAGGGTGGTTCGTTGATGAAGCAAATATTAAGTAACCATTGCAACTGAAAATAACTCATCAGAAGTATCTCATCCATACAGTCCACGTTAATATGGTATTGGGTGCTATATTCTTTTTGCTGATAGATCCGTCCATTTGTACTTCTTTTGGCAACCAAGGTTGACTATCCTTGAACTTGGTCAAGTTCTTCACAAATGGTATCACATGCTATAGTGATATCCTGGGTTTACATCCATTCTTCTTTGATGCAATCACGACGTTTCATTCTTCACGGATGGTATCACATGCTATAGTGATATCCCGGGTGTACATCCATTCGTTTTTGATGCAATCACGACGTTTCAAATTCTGCTTCCAAGCAGAGCACATACATACAGCGAGTGCGATCTTGCTAAAACGTCGCGTCGCGTTGTGATTATATCGTAGAAATGATTTTATGCGTCGTCACAAACATGAATGTAACTTGATATGTGTCAAAGATGACTGCATGGCGTTATCATATTCTGGACAAATTGAAAATATAGTGTTATGATGGAAACGTATGCGCATTTGTACAGAACTTTCTTCTGGAAAGAAAGTTTCGAGTTCGAGTAAATGGTATATTGTCACAGTACAAAATTTAATAAGAAGGAATTCCTTAGGGCTTGATGGAACCCACTCTATTTCTAAAAGCACTAAATGACGTCTTACACTCCATTAAAAAACCCGTTGTCTACCGTAGTAGTAGATGAAAGTCAGGTCATCGTCAAACCTGTTCAGGGCCTCAAATTTTTGCACCATAAATCTGGGACCCCTGTTTTTCCTCATCTTCATAAATGATCTCACCTCCGAGCTTTCATGTGGCAACTTACTTTTTGCCGACAACTTGAAGATGTTTTCATTTATGACAAGTTTAAAGAGCTGCTCTTATCTCCAGTCTCAATTAGACCTGATAGATAACTGGTGTCAAATCAATAAATTGGCAATGAATGTTAAAAAGTGCAAAGTTGGCTCCTTTACAAGTAATGCCAATATTATTGAGTATTTTTATACTTTCGAGGATGAAATACTCCTTCGCGAAGAAGCTGTCAAAGATCTAGGGGTGACGTTAGACAGCAGGTTGACATTTATTGGCCACACC
>WOGP01007423.1:0-11769 GCA_015342065.1 Leptinotarsa undecemlineata
ACTCTAGCATACATGAGGGCACACACAATAGACCTGCAAAGGTCGCAGTGTAGTAGTGGCTGTTCAGCACAGAAGCCCCATAGTAATCTAATCTAATAACATGTTTAGACATGAAAATGATCTGAGAACTAAAATAATTGGAAATTATTCAGAATGTCGACCAAGATACAAAATAATTGTAGATTTGTTTAATATTTTTGTATGTATCCATGACGAAACATACAAAATTTTAGGTTTGAGATGAGGAATATTCAATATTTGGGAACAGCATAGATTTGCATGAGAACTATGAAAAGTGACAAAGGTACCATTTTAAACAGTTCATTGTACTCCATTTTTTGAATCACTCTGAAATAGATGGAAACTTTCCCTCAATTTTTTACCCCAAATCATTTATTTGTTGTGTATCAGAAAGGGTACCATGTTAGATATAGAGACTGTTTTAGATTTAGGAATCGGATTTCTTCATCCCCTGAAGACGCCAACTTGATTGGCGAAACGTGCGTTGAAGAGTATTACAGTTCTGTCTTTGTGTGAAATATTGTTTTTTTTTTCAATAATTACGAACCTCTTAGTTCATATATTTACTAGTAATCTTTATCATATTTTTTTTCATTGGGTTTTGGAATAAAACAATCGCTATAAACCACTGGTATAATAAATTATTATTTACAAATATAAATTAAAAATGTGTTCATAACATTTCAATCTCATAATAAATATATAATTTATTTCCTATTTACATAATTGAAAACTGCCTTCAACAATACTACTATTATTTATTAAAAATATATGGTCCCTATCCAAAAACAAAGTTTTACAAAGATTGTTCATTTTTGGAAGCCAACAATAAAGGGAAGAGAAGCTATAAGTCTTTGGTAATGCCACTTTTGGATTTATATTCGAATAATACTAATAATGGTAGCAAGAAGTAAAACTGAAATATGACAATTTATCAGTGTTGTGCTACTGATTTCTGAATACATTAAAAAACGTTTTGTGAATTTGTAACATTACTTCTTTTTGTTGAGATTACTCAGTTTAAACAGAGGTCTGATTATACACAAAAGGAAAAGACATAATCGACACCCAAACAAGTGATATTTGTGAAGAAATATTTCAAGCTGGCACTATATTTTTGATGTCCTACCTTGGATAATGTATTTGATCTACGACATAATTAGCAATTATTGATACATTTCCCACCAAGCGATGTACAGCCATAATGAATTCCTGGCAGAAAAAACTTGGAAATCCCATAAAAATATAAAGGAATTAGGAAAGTTACGATTACAGCCCCTGTCGTTATGCATTAGAAAAAAACAAACTACAACTGGTAACAACTTAATTTCCAGTTCTTTTGAAAATATAAACTTTGAGCAACAAACAGCATACAAAATCAGTACTTGGAATAATACCATCAGAAGTTCAACAAGACACATCTGAATACTACTTGTTTTTGGAGTTTTCCACAATAGTTCTACTGACAGATTCTATCACCTGATTTGTAGCAGTACTACTCTTTGCTGCAAAATTCAGATATGTACGAAGATCATTCATTAAACTTCTGAGACAAGAGCATACACTGGCTGCAATCTCACTTGGAGTTTCGTATTCGTTGGGTACTATTCCTTCGACGCTGGACTCGAAATAAGAAAACAGAGGAAACCACACTCTTGTTCGAGTCGAGTCCCTCTGCATGAGCGCCTGATTGTTGGAAAGGGTATGATAGTAGAGAAACAAACGACTGCTGATGTAGAAAGCTACGAAGACGTCTATCGAGTAGTGTTCATGTGCTGCAAGAATGAAGAATATTCCGAACATGTTCATCATCCAAGAGAGCGTATGTAAGTAATAGATATGTCTGGGAGTATCTGAAACAGAAATTTGTGTTTTACAAATAATTAATACACTTGATTGTCCAAAGAATTAATCTGGATGACAAAATTTACATGAGTAAAGAACACAATAAAATTGATAGAATATAATAGAACAGGTTTAATTTTCAAAAATACAATAACGGACACAGTCATCAACGTAACTCAGTTTGAAGAAAACAATGTCAACAAAAGGTAGTACTTCAACGAATATAAAATTATTCATATAATTAAAATATTTCACATTTGAGTTGAGTTGCAACAAAATAAATAATAGCAATTCCAATGTCTTACAATTCTTCAATAAATGTTTTTACTTAAAATAAGATCCTTAATGAAATCTTTATATTCCAATCCAATATTATGGATTGTAATATTTTTAATTATTCAGTTAACCATAAAATTTTACCAGACATTTCATATAACTCGCGAGTAAGAGGTCTTACCAATTATTTCAAAATTATTTTCAAAATAGAAATCAATATGTAGTGAAGAATAATTGTAAAAAATGTTAAACAGTTGCAACTTTTGGTGTCCCACAAGGTTCGGTTTCGGCCCCAATTTTCTGTTTGCTCAATGTTGATAATAATAAAAATCTAGGTTTGATGGATGATCAGTTTTCATTTGCAGATCATCTTGCACTGTTTTATTCAGAAAAAAATGTGAATTCACTATAAATAATTATGAATAATGACAAATATGAACGATATAAAACTGAAACAATGAACCAAGCTGAAAAACATAAATATTTAGTGCTTGTCAAATCTAGGAAACAACTTCAAAGTCTCAGCTTAGGACTTCCCCTAAGATGGGCGATTGTTAGGAGACTGTGTGAGAGACAGAAATGGAATTCTCAAGTCTCTTTCTAGTTTTGACAAGCTATGGGTCTAATAATTGATAAAGATTTGAATTTTGAAAGTCTTATATGTAAATGAAATTAAAGAATTTCTTGTACCTCTGGTGGAAGCAATCAGAAGAATACATTTTTTAGATATTCCTACACAAATTCTAATTTATATAGCTCATATTATCTCTTAATTAGATATCCCATTATAATTTGGTCATCCTAATTTATCTTTCAATGAATAAAGCTATAAAGGTAATATTTAGTAAAACATGAGAAACTCCACCTTTGGAATTATACAAAATGACTAATAATATGACTTTGAATTGTTTAATACTCTTTGAAAAAGCTAAATTCATTTATAGATTGTCTAAAAATATCCTGAAAAGTACTGTTCAATTATTGAAAAATTGTAAATTGGATGATTATGGTACAAAAAGTTCCAATAATTTGGATCTTAATATTCATATTTTTTCTAAAACAAAAAAAAAATCTGTTTAATGATCATGAAACTAAAACTATTTTATGCATTTCAAAGTTATGTATATGTATATATCAGTCATAGTTGGTATATTATTTGTTTTAAACTTGCCCCAACTTGACTCTCTGAAGGTTGCTATCCCCTCTTCCCAGAATATTATACCGAATGGCATCAAAGGATGAAAATTAAGTAAATTGTTCACTTCGTTCCATTATCTATATTGGTTTTCATAACTCTAAATAAATACATTTTTGATAATTTATTTCAATTTTTTCATCAGCAAAATTCACTAAATGAATTGTATCCTAGCCATTTATACTGCTGCCTTGTATTTATTCTGTGACATTTTTTGATCACTTTGTTTTGCGGTACGAAATAAACGACTTTTCAACAAGTGAACACTTGGGAGAATAAAGCATATTTATTAAAATCATTGATAGGGTTGAAATGTATGAATTATATTTCAATTTTGTTTGATTTTATTTTTCTCTTTCAATTTTTAATTGTTATCATGTTCAATGACAAATCCGACAGCTTTTATTTAAAAAATACTGGAGTGATTGTTGATGATTCTACCTTTCGATTGTATGTTACATAATACAAAAAAAAGGAAAAGTTGGATTGCAGAAAATGGCAGAATTGCCTCCAATTTGATATTATTATAAATTTACCATTGATAAATCAATTAACAAAACTATTTCCATATATTAACTGCCACTAGTCTTTTTTCTCTCTACATATATCTATTTATAACAGAAATTAGTGATACTTACATTCTGTGATGAAAAAATTGAACATGGTCAATGCAACTGTATGTCCGCTAAACATGTAATCTCCGCAAGTACGAACACCTTGAATGGACATGCCAGCTCCTCTCCATATTACATAAGCCTGCGAAAACTTTTTTGCCAAATCAGCAAAAGTTGAGTTTCCTTGTGTGGGGTAATTTCTAGGGTGGCACTGGAGATGAGTGCCAGGAACACTTAGTGATGTGATGAGCATTGTAACACATCGTAAGAGAAAGACGGTACCAGAGAGAGCAAAAAATCGCCTGAGTAGAATGAATCTGCAAAACATTCAATTCGATTATACAAATAATGATAGTTACGTAACAAAATATTTTCAGATGCTTACCTGTGTTTATGGAAGAGAAGTACTATTAACCACATTGTAAACATTAAAGTACCAGTGACTTCACACATATCAAAAGCCCATGCTATGTGTGGTACATTGTCTAAAAAAATATCAGGCAGTGGAGGATACTTTTTCATATCTGGTACTCTGTCGTGTACAATGACCATAACAAAAGCTGTTATCCACGTAACTCCTACAACATATAAACAACTAAGAAATGCTTTCCTCTTTTCTGCAGGATACCGTGGTCTGCCGTCTTCCGAAATAGGAGGCGAAATTCTTTCTGATTCACAGATTTCACTTTCCACTTTGCTGTATTGGGCATGCGAGGTGTATAAATTTGTACTTTGAGTGTCTATGATTCCAAGTTCTGCAAGAGTATTTTGATTTTCCCTTTGTAATATTTTGCACAGTATATAAAGACATTTTCTATCTTTCAAATTGAGCTTGCAGATAGGTTCTGTTGTGAAATCACTCTCGTTTAAAACAAGCAAACATTTACCATCCAATCTATTATCATCACAAAGAATTTTTATCGAGTTTTCATCAAAACCTTCTTTTCTTAAACACACTTTTGTGTCTTCTGTCGTCCAGCTCATTACCAACGATGTTTCAGGAGCCATACTTGAACAATGCAGTTTTGTTTCGACTTAGGGCGAAAGTTCACTGATTACACATATTAGTCACAAATTATCAAAGAATCGAGACTTTCCACATAGTTCATGTAAACAATCATCAGATACAAAGTGAGGTTTCATGTGTTAACTGTTAACCTATAATTTTTCTTCTTCATTTTGTTTTGTTTAAAAATTCCTTTGTGGCAACCGCGTTGTGGAAGTGAAATCGCGAAGAGACATAACAAGAATAAGAATATATGCCATCACGGCCGGAGTCATGACCAAAGAGAATAAAATCCGATCAGGCAGGCTGTGATCGAATGGAACTTGGATACCAAACGTCTTGCTTGCTAATGCAGGCATCATCAGTGAATTGTGCGTTAACCGCATGGCCAAGTCTCTGCAACTACTGACTGACTTAGTCTGAATAAAGTGATGCCACTAAGTTGAAACTTGTTCAGTAGAAAGCCGACTTCAAAGCCGCAGAGATCACTTCATTTCTCCTGCAACCTAGAGGCAAAAAGTATATAGTATAAGCGGTTTCATCCCACTGACGTGACATAATGTCATTCTACTGAGTATTAGTATATTTTACCATCTTTGTCACTCCTAACTTTATTAATGAGACACGGGTGTTGCTTTTTGCTACGAGTGGTGGCGAACTGAAACTTCTCATTTCCCAGCCTTAGACAAATTCAAGCTGAAAAGTCTGATATTGTCCTCATCGACCATTAATGTAAAACGATATTCGTCATGGAGTTTTTCGCTCTAGGTGAAGCGAATATCTAAGAGAGAAGGAAAAATAGATGAAGTATTAGAATAAGGCCTTTCACTATTCAAAACAAAATGACAGAAGTCTCAGCCCAGTGAACTCTATACTATATTCTATACTACTATACTACGTATAGTATACATGTCACTGTCTCAGCCAGACAAATGCAGAAGAATGTGCTTTTTGGGTCACTGCGTGTTTTCAAGACACACTATTCTCAAACCCTTTTCAGGTACAAAGACAATAATAAATTATCTTTATTTATAACTGGCACAGTTTAGCTTCCACTACTCTTCCACTCAAACACAGCAAGAAAAATTATTTGTTCAAAAATTGATTTTGGTATAAAATATATTCGTGAATTTATTTTTTCAAATGAAATTAATCTTGAGCTCATTGGTAGGATTTTTTAAAAAAATAAGATTCATTAGAAATCGGTAGATTGGTATCACTGACCTCTTCTATCAATAAACATTGAATACACCACTCTTCCTATGAATAATAATATAAACAATTCTCATCACCAATTTACCCTACTCCAATAACCAGAGTGTTGTTGATGACACAATACACAATCTTGATTTATTTGAAGTTTCCTTGATTTGTTTTTAATTGTTGTAATCTATAATTTTCATAAGAGGAGTTGTAAAAGTTGGTGAATAAAAAGTTCACAAAGTCTGTTAAGAGTATTATTGAGCCTTATGAGATATATTTTTTCAAGTAACAAAAAAAAGTTTATTGGCTCAGACTGAGCAATCTAAGTTATTCAAAAAGTCTGAAGCAATGATGTCGGAAAGTACGAAATATGTACACAACAACTTAGCTTAGCGGTAGTGCGCCTGACTCATGATTGAAAGGTCGTGAGTACGATCCCAATCTCGACCAGATGTTATTATTTTCAAGAGAGTTCATCGAACTACGAATAGTCATGCTGCTTCCTTGTGGCTCGGGGAGTTATTATCATTGACTGTCCAGAACATGTGGTATACTCACCTCCCCCCCACCGCACAAAATAAAATGTATCAATTTGAAAACGAATGTTAAACAAACAAAACAAAACAATTATGACACGTTAAAAGGTAAGACCTCGTTAGTCCTTTGCTTGCACAAGTTACTCAATTTCTGAGAGTTGTCGTTCGTATGGGGGCGACAGCTGATTAACGGAAAAACAGAATTTCCTTTGATGAAATTGGATGAGTTTCATCATGACCGTGGTTTGTAAACTATTCTTTCATGATAGGAGACACACAACAACAATAATATGAATGCGAAAAGTACATTGCTCGTCGTCCATTTTACATGTATTCCGAAATGGAATGAGGGATGACCTCGTATGTACTCAAACCTAAATAAGGTCAGTAAAAGATAGAATTTTTGAATTGTATCGAATTAAAAGTGCATAGACAAAAATACGAAATAAAACAAATAATATTAAAAATGTTTCCGTGATCATCATCTTTTCGTAACTGGAGCATTTACTATTTATTATATACGAGGTATCATTTCGGATTTGTGATAATGCTAATTAGATGCTCAATAAGAAGAGTTTTTACCTATTTTGTGTATTGTGACTCCTGACCTAATACTAAAAAACATCTCAAAAGCACAACCGAAAAAATACAGAATCCTTCAGTGAGTATGAAAACAACAATGAAAATTGTAGAAGTCTTAAAAGAAGAAAGAAGTTATATAATTCAAACTTTGGCAAGACCAAATCAGACGAACCGTCGTCAAAACTGTAGGATAGGAAATTATTGTATGTTTCTGAAGATCATGGATTATGACTCACGAGTCGATCCCAAAAAATCCAAATGAGAAGAAGAAATTTACAGTTAACGTAACATGTCTATGCGTCAAAAGAAGTTTTTCAGGTTTTGAATTGATTATTGGTATCAACAATAAATAAAATAGGCGGATTATTGGTCGTCCTTCAACTCATCATATTGAATATTTAAAAATGTCTCGGTCCACAACAAGATTTGATACTAAGAAAGTGGTGTGTATATTGGCTAAAGTGATTTCTCAAATTTTCAGGGCCCCCTGATTATGGCTTGATTTTTTTGCAGAACTCTGAGCTTGTGACACTGACCTACGGAGCGTTGGTGGCTCAAATGATCAAGGATCTAGATAATACTGATGATGTCAGTAAACAACTTGAAAGACTAGGATATAATATGGGCATCAGACTCATAGAAGACTTTCTGGCAAAAACTGGATCTGGCAGATGCTTAGATTTGAAAGAAACTGCAGATAAAATCCAGACAGCATTCAAAATGTACTTAGGAGTACAGCCAAATGTAACCAATTGGAGTTCATCTGGAGATGAGTTTTCCTTCATGTTAGATTCCAATCCTCTAACAGAATTAGTTGAGCTACCTGATGATCTCAAGGGGCTGAAATATTGTAATATCATTTGTGGGGCCATAAGAGGGGCATTAGAAATGGTCCAGCTCGATGTTCAAAGTTGGATAGTGCAAGTAGGTTGAAGTCTAATTCATCAGAAGAACAATTAGTAGAGATTTTTCTGAGCTATTTATCCAGTAAAAAACCTTCATTTCTTACAATTTCAAAAACATGAAAAATTTATTTTAGTTTGACAAGTTTATTACATTTTAAGGATCAACTAAAAGGGGATCAAAGCACAGAAGTTCGAGTAAAATTTATTAGAAGACTAGAAGATGCAATGCCAGCTGGAGAAGACTAATTTTGTAACATTAGTAAAGTATTTATTGCATGAAACATATTCATATCTGAGGTATGAATATTGTGATATTCCATTTTTGTTTCACCTATTTTTATTCAGCTGTTTATAAGCCTGCAAATTATTGAAATATATACATGTTTTCGTGTAAATGTGTTCTTTTTTGATTCTGATATTTCATTAGAAATTAGAAATAACTCTTATTCAGAATGAAAAAAAATTATTTTCATGTTTTACTGTTCATGCTTTGTATTATTGATAATGATTTACTTGGTTCTCTGACTGTTCATCTCTGGAAGATTGATACTATACCATTTGTGGATTTGAACAAGTGGTTGTTCATTGGTACAACTTTTTTCAAGTAATATTCTTGTGATGGATTAATTCAAGCCATGGATAGTAGAATGTTGAAGAACTTTACAAGATTCTCTTTTTTTGCTCTAATAGATAAATAATATACAAAAACATACTGGAAAACCGGGCAACTTTCTACATGTTGGTTGATTTTTCAAAAAAAAGTTAGTCATTGTACTAAAATCAAACAATATCAAATTTACGAGCCTTTATTTACGCTAATATCTATAACTATCGGTCGCTCTGAATATAAAATATCCATTTAATGAACTTCGAATCTTCATCTTCACATGTCACTACCAATCTGCCCGTAATCAGACATTTCGAGTAACCTTCAAGTTGCTTCGTCGACGGTAAGCTGACGATGATTTTTGAATATTTTCTAGCTTTGATGACATCTGAAGTTGATTTCAGTACAAACGAAGTGGAATCAATCGAAAATTCAAACTTCTTTTGATCGGTAAATGGGTTGAAAAATGGTATTTGAGCTATTCCTCCAGGTTTCACTGAAAAGGGTCCTTTTGGAGTGGGGAGTACACATTCGCCAATCAGAGGATATCTGGAAATACAAATAGCAACTGAATCTCTTATAAAAAAAACTTATTTTTCCAACTGCTGCCTAAATTTAATAAAACTTTATTATAATTTTCCCAAGAAACATTGGGTGTTCATAATAGAAAAATTCAAATTCAAAATATATCAACATGTTTAAAAAATGTTGTTTAAAATGATTTTTCCGTTAACTAGCTATCGCACCCCTAATACGAACGACAACCCTCAGAAGGCGAAACTTGTGCGAGCTAAGGACTAACCAGGTCTTATCTTTCAACGTGTGATTCCTAACACGAGTTGAACGATAGCAAGTGAAAATCGAGCGTTCAGCCTGAGGCTTGAACCATCGACTCACACATCGGCCGATTGACTGAGTCAACAAAGCATCGACGTCGAACAGCCCGGCTACCGACCGATGCAAAGATAACTTGTAAAATGTGAAAAAGTATCCACTATTCATCTAATAAATATTTTTCAACAAGAGATTTGAATTTTTGGAAACAGTTTATGTTTATCAACTTGACTGGCAGCTCAGTTGAGCAGGCAGGCTTTCGGCTAAAAAGATTTGCAGTGCTGACCAGATCCTATTACCTATATCGCAAGGGGGATTCCCACGAAAATTCAAAACCTCAGCTGCGTTCATTGACCTCTCGGTAGCCTATGGTAGCTCGGTAGCTCTGCAAGTCAGAAAAATTCTCTGCAAGCGAATAAACCAACTGATATCCAACATGCTTGGTGATCGGACTTTTCAGGTTATAATGGGCATCGACATCAGCTCACCAAAGAAACTTAACAACGGCTTGCCACAGGGATCAGTGCTTGCTCCGCTCCTCTTCAGTTTATATATCACGGATATGCCGGATACAAGGTCAAATAAGTTCGGTTACGCCGATAACTGGGTGCTTGCAACAATATGTAACTCAATTAAACTATCTGAGGAAATTCTAACAGCAGACTTGCAGACAATGGGCAAATGTTTCCGCAATTGGAGACTCCAGCCAACTGCCTCCAAAACATCAGAGGTTAGCTGCTTCCAATAACAAACTAGCCAGAAAAGAGCTTCACATACGATTTGATGGTACCAAACTAACCCACAACAAAACACCGAAATACCTGGTAGAGACTGTAAGTAGAACACTATCATTTGAAGAACATCTAACTAAAAGCGCCAAAAAGCTGAAAACCCGGAACAATATAATCTAGAAGCTATGTGGTACCACTTGGGGAGCATCGGCTTACACCACCCAAAGAAGGTGGACGTCTAACTGAATAATACTATGAAGACCCCCACTCAGTGGCTCCCAATAATAAGCCATACCAAAGCTGCGACGGATAATCGCCCTTACACGAGAGTACAAAGAGATCATGGAAAATAGAAATCTGCCAATACATAAAGGCACTGAGGACGCTAACTACAATCGTCTCCGCTCCAGAAATCCACCGACTACAACGGCAAGTGCAGCAATGTAAGAGGAGTTCAACCTGACCAATTCATGGACCATTCAACAAGGCAATGATATGCCCTGCATTACCCAAATATCCCCAATGTTTGACCTTCCACGTAGAACTTAGTGCATACTTAACATAATCAGAAGCAACATGGCAGATGCGAATACCTCCTGCATAAATGGGACAAACAACCATCACATTACTGCGACAGCAGAGAATGTTAAACGATTGAACACATCACGGGGAATGCCCCACAAACTCCTACAACGGTAGACCTGAAAATTTTCTGCTGGCAACTGCCGGGACGATATATTATATTAACCGACTTGATATTTGTGAAATCCTCAAGTTTGTTTTATTAGCTTGTATGTGTAAATTAACTTTCAAGTTTACTGTGTCTGAATTGCCATACGATAAATAAAATAAATACCATCATAGTTAATTTTTGGTCACTTTAAGTTATTCAATTCGAATAATTTTGTATCTTCTGTATTTTTGTATCAATATAAATATGAGTCAAAAATATCAAAACTTACATATATTCTCCGGTAATTGATGAATTGAATACTGCTTTACTTTCCACAATACCCAGCTCGTTTGGTTCAAATTTAATAGTGATTTTTTCCGTTTCTCCCACCGAAAACGATGGAGATTTTTCAGTTGAGAATACAGCATGATCAAACTGAAAACAATAAATGATCTGTGGCAAACTGTATCTCAATTAATGAAAAAAAAAAACGAAGCATTGATGATTGGTTTTTTGTTACACGCTTTATTTTAGCTTAACCTGTATGTATGCGTATGTTTGTTTTTTGTTTGTAGCTCTCCTTTTCATTTCATGTATTTCTTCATTTGAAAAAAGTTTTTTTTTATTAAGACGCGCGCCTGCTGCCTTATTTGTAACCCTGCTTTGCGCACCTGCTGCCTTGGGCTTAGTAGCTGATTTTCAGGCTCCCTTTCCGGAATCGGAAAATATCAATGGTCTTTT
>WOGP01007424.1:0-11767 GCA_015342065.1 Leptinotarsa undecemlineata
GGAGCACAAAAATCATTTGAAATAAATCTCTAGAACAGACTCTCCAGAAGGCAATTCCATATTTAATATGGGGATCTATTAGAGCGAAATGAGCTGTTCTTGAATGGGAGTAGCCTAGTTCTCTAGTTCTCTTAGTGCATAGCAACCTGAGGCAAGCTTCTTGCTTAAGTTTATTGTGTGATTTTAAATTTCAGTTCTGGTAAATTTCAATCTGGTAATAATAATAATAATGGCTTTTATTTACCAAGGTAAAAAATAAAGTACACAAAGGAAAATACAATGGGTTTGGTAAAATCCTGGAGCGGAATTCAGGAGACAAGCTTGTGCAACACGCTGAATTCAGCTCTTCCTTTACAATATACAAAAATTCAAGTATTCATCAAACATATAATGTACAAAAATTTATAGTGCCTATGTAGTAAGAGAGAGAAAAAAATGAAAGGAATGAAAGAGTGGTAATTCATAATGCTTACGGAATGACTAGAACTTTTGAATTTTATGCGAGACTTTAGTTGCCCGATAGCTGTTTTTCATATAGCCATCAACCGTTTATATTAATAACAAAATAATGATAATGTAACCCGTGAAAAAAAAATCACTGAGAAAAATCACAAAGAATTCACCAGTCAACTAGGATAATAATCAGAGGTTTCATCCTTACCTCCTTGAACAAAGCTCCATAAAACTGTACAATATATTTGTTTTCATTACTTTTCATTATCACATCCAGATCCATCAACAGTTGCTTTTGTTCCTTTTCGTCAACTGTCGATCTGATTCTTTTTACAGCTACAACGGTATTTGTTGCTCTGTGAATCATTTTGTTGACAGTACCAAATCCTCCTCTGCCAATTTCTCCCAGATCTTGTAAATCTTCAGACGTGAAATCGTAACTTACTCCTTCTATTTGAAGTTTTCCAACTGATGTCATCGGAGGGCAGGGTTTGAGTTTGTTTTCTCTAGAAAAGAGTTCAGTAAATGAAATAGAAAATTGTTTGTGTTTGAATTTGGATACTAATGTTTCTTACTGAATGTTGGAAAAAATATATATGGCCCACCAATGAGTCGTAACAAAATTCAATTTCTAATGCAGTCAAAAAATTGTAAGGATCAATCTAAAGATTTCTTGAAACACAAACAACAAACAAGGTTTGATTTAGTTGCCACTCGGAAAGCTACTGCTGGAAATAACTTCAATTTGAAATTTTGCATCATCCATTTAAATATGGTCAAAGATTCAATATATCAAAATAGTAGTGAACTATTGTTATAAACCTGACAAGTTCAAAATCGCAGTTTATCAAGATTTGGATTATTTTAAGACAAGGTTCTAGATTGAAACCATCGCATGGGGAGATATGGAAGAATAGAGATCTGATTAATGAACATGTATGTGACTGTAAACAAATTTAGTAGACCCAATTGAAACACTCAAGAATCGTCCGAATCTGCAGAAATATTGAAAATATGGTAAGGTTTTTCATCAAAATACTTCTGAAAACTTCATTCGTCACATTATGGTCCAGAGATTCGTCTATGGCGTTCGAGACAGACCGTCATCAAGCTTTGAACGTTGAGAAGCTGCAAAGGATGTCTCCCTCCCTTTCTCAAATATAAAATATGAATTAAAAATAAGATGAAAGTTGATCTGAAGGCAGCCATAGAGGAACTATTTGTCAATTAAAGTTGGATCCAGTATAAAAGGAAGGCCCCTAATATTTTTAAGGTAGCAAAGATATATATCTCAAATGGAACTATAGAATGCTTACTTGACACGTTGAGAGAAGAAACTAGCTCAAGAATCTACCTAACCAGAATGCCGTATTTCAGAGGAACTACATTAAGGCAATGTACAGTAACGTTCACTGGTTAGTCCAACCCGGTTTCGGGTTTTATCCCATTATCAAATATAAAAACTAACACAAAAGTGTTTTCATTCATTTCATTGAAGTGATCAAGAATTGTCATGAAGTAAACAAGTCATCAATTACACAGAAATATTGATGAGAGCATCCCAAAAATTTTTGGGATCCAAGAATATGTCTTGCACTTGTCAAGACGTCAAAATGCGGCTATGTGCGATAGGATGGATATCGAGCACATAATTTTTTAAGAACAGCCCTAACAGGGAATTGATTGACTTTACTTGCTGTGGCTGAAATTTTACCCTGACCAAGAGTCAGTGAACTGCACGGACCTCTATCGAGATGATGACCCATGCACAAGTTGACAAGTTTCAGATCATTCTACCGAGAAAGTAAATTTCAGAAATGCTCAAGAAGCTACATGATGACAATTTTGACTTAAGAGAACCTTAACCTGAGTTCGTGAATGGATGAACTGCTGACAAAAGGTGAAGGAATGATTGAGAAGCATCTTCAAAATTGACAAATCCACAGTGAAACTCCTCAATGATAGGATGAAAATAAGGTTTCACAAAAATGTGGTACCAATGCTCAAAGCAATGAAGCTTCATCGACCACAAAGGCGAAAAGTTCAAATTGCCAGAGTACAGTAGGAACATTATTTAGACTTCAAGAAAGTAAATGACTTGGGCCAAAATATTCTACATAGATACTGGCTCTCATTCTAGACAAAATCCATCATATCAGAATGAAAGAGATGTTTATTGTACAGGCGATGGTGTTACAAACATGATATAACCGCAAAATCATAGTTTCTTAAGATTTTTTGGAGAATCTGGAAAATACATACAAGATTTCCTTCCATCTTAAACACAAATAGGGGAAACACATACTCATGAAAGGTGTGAGATCTGATACACAACTATATATTAAGTGACTGAAGATGTGATGTAAGAAACTATTCAATGGTTTCAGGCTCCACCTTAGTAATTGTATGGAGTATCATGATTAAAACTGTTTTTAATTTTTTTGTCAAAACTTTTTCCCAGGTTTTTAGTTTGCAGAATTAAGTGTTACTATAACCATGAATGAATTGAAAGGTATTTAATAATTTGTTGAAATGAAATCTGCAATACAAAAAAGGCAAAGAAGTTTATAGTTTACACTAGTTTACAGGAATCCATTGTGCATCATAGTTAAAAAATGTCAAATATTGAGCAAATGAAACATTCAAAGTGTAACATTAATATTCATGTAAATTAAATATAAACACACTTGAAAATATCAGTCCTTCAGTAAACTGTGATTATAGTATATTTAAATGTATGATATTTCTTATCATTCTTATGTCATTCACTATATGTATTGAGTAAATATTCTGATACTTGAACAAAGAAAAGTTAAACAATTATTTTTTGTGAAATGAACAGGTTATTGGCAACTTTTTGATGAATGGTAAAAGAAAAAGTAGAATACTTCAAAATCGAATACAGGGGAAACGATTATTTCTCAGTTTAATTTTTTTTATTTTCCCCCAAACTCACAAAAACAATGTTCTTATTCTTGAAAATGTTGATATTGACAAGTTAGTCAAAATCTTTTATGATACACTGAAAAATGTATATTCATTATAATAGGCTTATTCCCCAAAAAAATTGTAAAAAATCTAAGTATGCACAATGGTTTTCGAAGGGTACAGTTAAATTGATATGTGAGAAGAGTAAGGCTCACAAAAAATGGAAATTTTATAATAATATTACATTATAATTATAGAGACTATTAAGTTTTTTCAATTTTAAGAATAAAACGTAAAAATTTGTACCAAGCAAGACTATGGAAGATATGTCAGGCTTTCGGAACACAACCAGAAATCTAATACAAAAGTATTTTTTTCATTTGTTTCCAACAAAACAACTAATCAAATGAAGTTTGCTGATTAAAACTTTAAAACTAACTTTGTGTAAACTATTTTGGAAATGTGTTTACAAATTCCACAGGTCTCCTTCTCTACTGGGACCCTCTGATGAAATATTTATTAATTTCGATAGGTAGAAATAACAAGACAACAAATTTCAAATGCAACTAAAGATAGTGAACCAAACGTATACCCAGCCATATTTATGAAATTTCGTTAAAATTGTTTACTAGAGCCATTATCGATATAACCAAATTGAGGAATAAAGAGTAATATTGCTTAATTGAGTCAATGGACCCTATTCGATAAGAACTAAGTAGTATTTGGGTTTTAGATTTCATTATTGGCACCACTGAAGTAATTCTTTTAAATTAACTCTTTCCCATAAGACGGTGCCCCATACTATTGATAAGAGACAATATTACATACAATAGATATTGGTATTATTTGAACAAACACTAAAATATTTTATTGAACACTTTGAATTTTCAAGTTTTTCAATTACAATTAGAGTAATTATAACTTCTGCATGTACAACTATTTTACGTGAATATGGTACAATCAAAAAAACAGAAATAACTGTTCCATAAATAGTATGAACAATGACAGGGGTCCAATATACAAGAGGCTAGTTTTTCTGAATATTACCATGTAGGGGAAAACATATTAACCTATAAATGGTCTCCCGATGGTGGCATGCTAATATCTAATAAATTATTCTCACAACTAACATAAAATAATATAAATGAGAATCGACTCAATAACAATTAATTGTATTCATCACCTGATGATGCCAATTTGTCAAGTCTGGTATTGTGAACAAAATTTATACACATAACCAGAGGTACGTTGTGTTCCTAATAAAACAAATTTAGCATTTGATAGTTTAAGTATTTCTCGCAACTACTACTACATTAATACAAATTCTACTATAAAAATCGCCAGTTGAAGTTAGTCAGTCAGATCACACTTTTTAAAACTGTTATCAGCTAGTTAAATATAACATGCAAAACAGTCCACAAACACTTCAAATTTTACCTTGATTTAGATCTTTGTGTTGAAGGATTACTGTGAATATCAAACAGAATGTAAGGTAGAGCTTTGAACAAAATTTAGAAAGACAACAATCTCGAATATGTGCATATATAATTATTTAAAAAGGACAATGAAGTAAAAACCGTCACAAATTTTAACAAAATTATTAATACATACTATCAGAATTGTTCTACCTTAAACTTGATTAATATAGATTTTCCTATACACAGCGAGTATCCTCAAAATGAATTAAGTTACAAGAGTAGGTAATATAGGTAACTCACATTAAGCTGTTGTAAATTTTACCCAAGGCCTTAATAGTTGCAAAAATTCGAGATTGATAGCCTAGGACGTAATGATTGATTTCAATAAAATCATTTCTGCTTACCGATAAACCAATGGAGGTTCTTTAGATTTTGTGACACCAGGTAAACTCATCTTAGGACGATTGGGGGTAGAAGCTGTTCCAACTTTATCTGCACCTGATAGTGGTCGAAAAGAGAAGGGAGGTGAATTGCATGCTTGTGACAATTCCATTGCTTTGATAATCGGTCTTCGTGCAGCTAAAAAACAAAGGACTTTTTCTTTTTTTAATGAAGTAATAAATGTGAACATCAGACAATATTTTAAATGTCCATCCCACCAAGTTCCATGTCAGAACGAAACTTACTTAATGATATACTTGCATTCATCAGTTTATTGAAATAAAAACTTTTCATCAAAATCAATTTCAACCTACAGGATCATAGTCTCCATATCTATTCAGGTATTAAGAACAAGGCTTGTATCATCAAGAACATTCATGAGACATAAGTGCTCATTGCTATTATTCGAAGGGGAGTTCATGAGAGTAAAAAAACAGACCCAATGGCCCTAAAAGTGAACCTTGGGAACATCGTGTACATATTTATCTGATTTATCCCTATCTTATTTTACTAAGAATTATCCATTTGTTAGGAATAAAATAATCCACTCCACTTGGTACCTGATACATACATTATACAATGGATGCTACAATCACTTGAGCAATACAATCAAAAGGTTTTGTCAGGTTTGAAAATATTCCTGCTACATAGTCCTTATTTTATATACAAATAAAAACAAATACCTTGATTGGACTGATTGCTTATTTCATCTGCCATTTTGCCGAAATTTTTACAAAAAATGAGCTGTAATCGTGTTAAAATGATATTTCAACACTAAATAAATCTTTTATAAATAAACATAACAGCTCTATTTTAGTATCACAAGCAGTTAAAATCAATAAACATTTTTATTTGATGTTGATAATCCAAATAAACACCTTAAATCACTACAACCAGTGCAACTAAGTACACTGCGGCTGCGAAACTTAATCAGGGGTGCCAACGAAGTCAGAAGATAAGTAAATTTCAAATAGGTTATGCCAATAACGAAAAAGTGAAAAAGTAAACTTGTAGTATGTTCCATTGGAAAAAGTAGTGTTGTCGTAGTGTCGCACTAAAACTACAGTGGATTCGTAAAATTTCAACATCTTGAAATATCATCATCAGTAGAATATTCAGCATCACCTGCCCCAACCCAAAAAAAGTCAAGTCAAATCAATAGGGAACACGCATGTATGTTTGTATTCTTTAAAAAAATTGGTCCTGATATATTTTGAACAATGTGATGAATTTTCCCATTTTTTTCTTCAAAATATTCAAACTTACAAACAGCCAACAAATAGAATTTGAATAAATTGATGGATGTAGCCGTTACTGCGTGGTAGGAAAACATAATGGAGAAAAGAGAAATGAAACTTTCTATGTTTTTACCACTTTTATTTGTAACTAACGTTACTGCAGTTTCGTCCTATACGGACATTTTCAAACTTATACAATTAACTCTTGTTGTATAAGTTTGAAAATGTCCGTGTAGGACGAAACTGCAGTAACGTTAGTTACAAGTGAAGGTGGTAAAAAACATAAAAAGTTTTATTTCTCTTTCCTTGATTACAACTTGGTTTGACCTTGAATTCGAATAACAGTAATGATGAACAATCCAAAATAATAGGAAAATTACTTATTTCTACCTCTTGACCACCAATAATGATACACTCAAATCTCAGAAAGCATCGGATGATTAAATTTCAACAACTGAAACACCTTTGTGAAACAACCTCTGTAAAAAATTCGAACCAAGGAATGTCCAACAGTTACCGCTCAGGGTACATTTTCTTGGCGGGTTTGAGAATTCGGTATTTTAAATTTTGCATAAATGAAAGTTATATTTTTAATTCCAAACAGTTTTCACAGCTTTGTTGGGGGAGTATAATGTACTTGTTGAAATCAAAATATTTTTAAACTTAAAATATAAGCATGTTTCCCATTGCAACTTGACTCTCGTGTTTGGGAGGGAAACTTGGATAACGTTTGCATCTCATTTTCGTTATGAATGTTTACCAATATAGTTATCGTGTTCCTACGGAAGCGCAGAAGGGCCGCGTAATTTCACTATTTGTTTCTTGGAGATTCCGGCTTCAAACTCAAAATATCTACATATCTATTCGTCGCAAATACTAACCAATATATTATATTTTGAGTCATGTCACACCACTACCAATAAAGATAAATAACAAACGCTGCCGAATATTTTCGAAAATTTCTAACTGAAACTTTGTTTTTGTTTGTATAATTAGGCTTCTCCGAGAAGTCCTTTATAATTCATCAAAGTAGTTTTGGATAAAGAAGAAAAAGCCGTTTTTACCAAATTCTGCCCTCGTAGCAAACCGAAAGTTTTGATTTTGCAATTGAAATGCTTCAAATACGATCGCATCTGGCTTTATTCAAGTGAAGTTGTGAATAATATTGATATTGAATAAAATAAGTTATTTCACGACCATTTCAAATTGTACATTTTAGTTATAATTCGGGTCATTATTTCACCTTGGCTTTGAAGGGTTTCATCTGGTTCATATTCGATATTTGTTGTGGAATTGCGCCCGACTCACGATCGGAAGACCGTGGGTTTGATTTCTGCCTCGACCAGATATTTTTCTCAAGAGAATCTATCTGGTTGAAGCTGGGATGATTTTGTAACCATGTTAGGAATCACACGTTGAAAGGTAAGAACCTCGTTAGTCCTTAGCTCGCACAAGTTTCTAAACTTCTGAAAGTTGCCGTTCGTATGGAGGCGATAGCTAATTAACGGAAAAACAGATTTTAAACAGATTTCCTTGCTGGAAAGAGCGTCGATACGACAGTTACACTGTAACCGTCATATCCACTCAATGGAGTTTCAACCCGAATAGCAACTGTAGAAATAGAAGAATACCCAGAAACAAAACAAAAACTCAAGAGAGTTTAGTCTTTGAGAGTAGAATCACAAAATAGAGAAGATGACAAATGACCAATGAACAGGCTTTTTTATTATTATTCTGGTATGAAGCAGATCTAGAGTTATATACACATGATCGTACGGAAGTGGCAAAGTGCTGCCAAAGGACGGGATATGTCGATGGAACTGGGAAAATGACCTTAGATGTCGAACACATCTAAGGAAGAAAAAGAAGAACAAATTTAAAGATTTCGAGCGGAGTATGCAAGTGCATGCATGTCCATTCTCATTATTTACTTTTGTCTCCTGTCAGAGTTTCTGGTATTGTGAAGATATGTATCAGATATTAGAGATCACATTATCTAAATAGTTGGAATATGTATTTTGAATAGTTTGTAGTTTATAGTCAAAATTTAAATAGAAAAAATTAATAAGATATACAATTGGACACAAGAATGTGTGATCGAATGGATGGAATGGAATCTGATGAAGAGGATCCTGTTGTTAGAGAGGTATTTTTTCTAATTTTTTGAGGTTATCTTTGCTTCATTGAAAATTCTTTCGACTTGTAGATTCCGATAATTCATTCAACACGGCTAGAGGAAACTTTACATTTATTCCAATATCCACTGAAAAGTAGTTTTTGCACAAATGAACACAATATTAGGAAATGTTTCATTAAACCACAAAATCGAGAAGTTAAACTGGAATTAGGCATTGATATCGATTCCCCAAATTTCGATAGGGGTAAAGCTGAGCTCATAGCAGAGGAAGTTGATGGGAATACTAACAATCCACATGAAAAATATTTTGAAAGTGGTCTTGTTGATAAAGTATTCTTACAATCTACTAGACCTATTGAAGACCCTAATAAATATGCAGCAGCTGTATACAATGGTAGAGAAATTCATCTTACAGCTCTCAAAGGTAACATTTTCTAAGATAACATAGTTTCTCAGTTCTCAATTGCTTCTAGATGTGTTTCAGTTTCGACCAACCTTTCCCTATATGGATAAGGGATTAAAAAGGAAAAAAGCTATGGATACCAATGATTCTGATGAAGAGGCTGGACCAAGTACTGTAGAAAAAGTGTCTGTGAAGTTTAAATCTAATGATGAAAGATGGAAAAAAAATGAGAACAGTTACAAAACACTGAAAGATAAGAGTGCTGAAGAACCTTGGATTGAATGTTCCTGGCATAATGAAAATAGTGTGCAAAGTAATGTAAGTTATCATCAATCAATATTATTAAGTTCTGTAGAGCCTGATAATTTCAGTTCTATTTTGTCAGTGAATATTTGTTTTCATGGCTTTCTCAAGTTTTCAAAAAAAAAGTATTAGCCCTATATATTTTTGTTCGTTGATCACGAATTTGAAGTCAAAAATTGGGTCTCCGGTACACTTTTGAAGATACGAACTTCTGATGATGAAAAATTGTAAAATGATTCCTTTTCACAATCGCAAGATTCGTAGCTTATTTGTTGGCAATACAATGAAAAGCTTTAGTCATGAAATGAAAATTATATTGCCAAATTTCAAAAATATTGAGCTTTACTCTAGAAGATGGTATGTATTTGTTTATTACTACAAAAAATTACAATTTCTACAAAGTAAAACTCTACACAAACTATAAAAGTAGAAACAATTGTAGAAGGCACATTATAAATTACAAAACAGAAGGTCTCATTCCTTATTTTTTTATTGGCCATACAAATTCAATATCGCATTCACTTGTTGTTCAGTGTTCTACCTTTGCCAACAGAAATAATGCAAAATGTCCCTTCAAAATTTGTCATTCAGTTTCATAAACGAGTATGTTGTGGTTGCCAGAAAAGATACAATTTTCAGGAAATTTAATGCTTTGTATGAAAAAACAATGAAAGGCAAGTCAAGTGAATTAGGATTCGCATCATGCAATTGTGAAAAATGTTATTTTATTAGTTATTACCCAGTGACATCCTGAAATAGTCAATTTTTCAACAGTTTCGATTATCGCGAGGTCATATTTTCTAAAGTACAATTTAAAGTAAAGTACAGTACACCAAGTTTTTATTTCAGATTTGAGATCAGCACACTAAAATACGTATATCTAATGAAAATGTTTCCATACTTGAGGTACATAACACATTTATAATATATACAGATGAAATTTTTTTTAAAGTGCTGTGAGTGTAGAATAGCATAGAGAGGTCTGCATCTTAGTATTGGTGAGGATAGAGAACATTTCAGTTTGACCAGTTTGGAAGACTGCAGAGGGTATTCTAAGATCTTTTTCTTTCATAAAGTGATAAATAACTAGTATATATCTCAGTGTTTACTGCAGATCTTCACTCTCTTTAACACTCTGCATGGTAATATCATACCACTGAATAGAAAAGTTACCCATGTAACTATTTTTTCTGAGTTATGATATTTTACCATTCATTCATCCACACGCAGGTTAGTCTTTGTGGATTTTCTCTGTTTGTTTACTTGCATTCTTGGATAATGAATTGAAAGTGTATGTATTGATTCTTTGGTAAATAAATATTATTATTATTATTATTTAATAATAATAATAATAATAATATTTATTTTAAGTCGCTAAGAAAATTTACATTTTATGGACCAGTCAGTTAATAAAATACAAACTACATGTCTTTAATAAGAATAGGTTAGGTTTGATTTCGTAGAGATATATTATTGTTATTGTTGATCTGAATGTAAAATTTCCAAATGGTTTAACCTTTGAAATATAACTAAGTAAATATATCACCAAGAAAATCATATATATAGTAAACTTTCCAATTTGACAGCATTCTTTTTTAGGTGGAAAGGCTGAAATTAATATCGGATAACACAGAGGACACAGTTCAAGCAAATTACCTTACTAATTCTGAATATATAAAGCTTTTAATTCCAGAAAATAAAGAAAAGACACCTTTGGAACCTTCCTTGCCATCCCACATGCTCTCTCTTCATGCCTTACGGCAATTGCCTGTTTTAGAACAATGTAGATTACTGTTGAAGGATGGTATGTATTCCAATTCATTTGTTTTCATTTTATATGTTTTTCAAATTTTTTTTTTGTAGCTCAAATCATTCAATTTCAACAACTCCTGCTGCTGCTAACAGGAGGGCGTACTGCAGATGTTCTGTTGAAAACTCTCCCAAATGTAGCAAATCTGGTTAGAGGTAACTGGGTGGTGAAATCCGAAGTCCTATACCCCGCTAATACACTTTCTGCCACTTGTGGAGTTCCAGCAGAGTCTATGTGCAGAGCAAGGGACTATGTTGTAAGTATTGCAGAGTAAGCAGTGGAATTAAAAAACTGAAAAATCAAAATAGCCTTGGATTTTTGGAATGTCTTCTCGACGTTTCGCTGGCATGAGTGGCTAGCTTCTTCAGAGCTTTATACATCTTGAGTTAAACTCCCCGATGACTGGATATTACAGCTACGTAACACACATTTATGATGACTCCTCAGGTAGTTTGGTGTGGTAATACCTGTACCTGGCTTAGGTAAATTTTGTAAAGCGTATTTCTGTTGATTCAGGTAGTCTGATATGATAATACCTGTATATAACTATGGGATTGGAACCTTTGGTGTGAAAGCTGAATAACTTCTTTGATCAATTACCCAAACACCAAACTAATATTTTTGCACTCGACGCGC
>WOGP01007425.1:0-11766 GCA_015342065.1 Leptinotarsa undecemlineata
ATATGGGGGTATAATAATCTGAACGTAGATTTGAGGCTTTGTTTTTTGAGTAACTTCTAGATTTTCTCTGTGTTGAAACCATTATTCTGTCGTGTTTGTTTGATTGTTTCAATTTCCCTATCCAGATTGTCATCAGACAATCTCTCTGCCTAACATAGGAAGTTTTATTTCTCACCTGCATGAATGAACCTCCACTTGATGAAACACTCTGCCTTGGTATATCTCCCGTATTTTTTTTTTGATTCTTAAAGTTTTTCGATTGAATTCGATTCAGTTCAATTGATTTACTTATTTGATTACAATTCATATATTTTGGTTACTGCTATACAGAAGCATCTGGTATAGGAGCAGAAATTGCCTAGGACAGGATGCCTGTATTGCATTTCGGCATTTTCTACATCGCGTAAAGATAAGAGTTATAGTTATTTTTATTCTATACAGAAATTTTCACATATTATAGAAAAATATAAGATCAAAACAAGAAAAAAATGATATGTTTTGAGGATAACAGACTTTATTTTCAATACACATGAAAAAACATTTGAAGGAAGTCTTGTGTGCATAATTTCGTTTCGTAATTTTCTACTTTCTTGTTTCATATAAACTCTGTAACAATTCTTTTGAAAAAACTCCACGTAGTTAATTCAACATTACTTAGTTTTTGATCAAACTGTTGATCACTTAGTAGTTTCCTTATTTGTGGTCCAACAAATATACCTTCCTTGAGCTTTGCATCACTCAATTTTTGGAAAAACGTGTTTGTGATCTTTAAACGCATCACCTTCTTTGTCTAATGCCTTTGAAAAATTTTTCATTAACCCCAGTTTAATGTGTGATGGAGATAACGAAACTTTTTTGGGATTAACAAGCTCTGTGTTGTCCTACTGTTCCAAAGACATAGAAAACAGCAAAACTTCGTGAATCCGCCCTGAAGACCTAGTAACAGTCCTATGACTTTTAGGTCAACACATATTTGCCACTTATACGTATTATAACTTATCTTAACAAGTCTCATATACAGTGAAAGCAGATTGTAATACTGGGCAGAGCCGCTATCTTGCCAGATTTCATACAATTTCCTCAATTTTGGGGAAAAGCAAATTTGGAATGTCGTGTTCAATGAATTTTTGTGAAAAAAATCTTACGTGTTGAGAATATTCTGCTATCATTTTCGCATTTAGGGAGAAAATCAACAAAAAACTGACTTTTAAGTCAGCACATATTTGCCACTTATACGTATTATAACTAAATTCATTTAGAATGAGTAATATACTTATTCTAAATGCAATACATGGCAACTACTTATGTAAGAGGAATAGGGGCTCTATTGTTATCATTATGAAGCAGAACGGCTTCCAAATTTGCATTAAACGAATCCATAAATAAACGACATTCATCCGGGTTATGTGCAAATCCTAATTTTTCCATCACGCCATTTGGATTCACACAAACACATTTCATTCTGCATAGTAACGAAGATAACTCATGGTTACGGTTCCTAAATAGTGTAACTTTAGTTTTAGTGGCTAGTAAATTCCATTGTTGTAATCTAGACCCTAATAGTTCAGCTTCTCCTTTGGATAAGTCGAGGTCCCGAACATTTAGTTCAGGTTGTTCGATTAAATGGGGTGTTCCTCCTTCAGTCTCGGGAAAGTAAGGACCGTCTTCTTCTGGCATATCATGGGAACCTGCCTGGTCAACATACATTTCCAAGTCTTTCTTTCAGTTTTCCAAGGGTGTCAGACTGGTAAACCTTCTTGATGAAGAACCGGCCTTCTTGTAGAAGGAATATTTGGATATACAATTTTGTGTTTGCTCTTTCTTGAAAAACCAGACTCGTTTTTCATTCAAAAGTAACAATCGTTGTAATAATTTGTTGTTTCCTGCCAAGTCATTGGAACTGCAAGGAGCATAGAAGAGCGTTTGCCATTTGACAGTTATTTAGATTTGCTGCGTAGGTATGGCAACGAGGAGCCCAATTCCGATCTTGATCACCAACAACACGTCCAAAATACTAATGGCAAGCCACTTTGGTCATTTGATTGATTGACCGTGGTAGGAATCACACGTTGAAATGTGAGAACTCGTTAGTCATTAGCTCGCACCAGTTTCTCGACTTCTGAGAGTTATCGTTAGTGTGGGGGCGACAGCTGATTAACGGAAAAACATATTTTAAACAGATTTTTTTTAAACAGACCGTTTCGGCGATTTAAGAGTAAACTGACCATATATATAGCAAAAACTATCTGCGGGATTAACGCAGTCACGTTTCTGTACTTTGTAATGTATGTACTTTTACGTACGTCGAGTTCAGATATGTGATACTGTGCTTACAGGAGTCAACTTATTCATTTATTGTTGTTGTTTTATTATTTCATGATTTGTAGCTTATCTAATATTAAGTCACCCCTACTCGCGTTAAACCAATATTGACAATCCGATTGTCAACCTGCTACTTTTATAGCGGTTCCGTATTTCTGAAATTTTCTGGAAACTTCGAGTATCGGAAGTTCGAGAAGCGGCGTTACAAGTCTCATGTACAGTGGAAGCAGATTCTGATACTGGGCAGAGCCGCTGTGTTGCCAGACTTCAAACATTTTTCTCAATTTTGGGGAAAAGCAAATTTGGAATGTGTTCACTGAATGTTTGTGAAAAAATTCTTACATGTTGGAAATATCATTTTCGCACTTAGCAAAAAGTCAACAAAAAACTGCCTTTGGCATTACAGTCGTAAATTGACTGTAAACAAGTGTAATCAGTAACTATCCAAACATGGTATTTTGAAAGTTTTGTGATTTTTTATTTCTCTGAGGTCGGGTGGGAAGGAGTTGAAAAATTTTGGATCGAAATACATAAATGATCTTTGGGTTGAAGATTTTTGGAAAGAGTGAACTTGAAGGTTATTGTTAAGAGTCGATCTGGCCATCTTTGTTTTTTACCGTGAATTTTTATGAGTACTATTCAATCGTAGTAATGGTTGATGAATGAAGAGAGTTTTAATATTGGGTAGGTTGGTATTTACATAGAGTAAAAGACTGAAAAAAATATATCTTTTTTCAGTATGATGTTTTGTGCTGTCTGTACAGATTGTAATGTGGTAGTGAAAGCACCCATGCGACTATAAATCTGATGAAATGATCGAGCGGAACTATTGTACAAAATAATCATGTTTTTCCTATAGAGAAAATGTCTCTCAGGATATAAAATTTGTGACGTATTGCTCTTATTTTTTTTGTCCCATGGGATATGTGTTCAGAACAGCGTATATGTTCGTCTATTATATTATACCTAAACGAGAATTTCGTCATAACTTCTTCATTTCTCGAAATGTTAACACCAAATTTTGATCACCTTCAAAGTATTCGCCATTAACCACAACGCACTTCTCCAAACGATGCTTCCATTGTTCAAACAGTTTTTAAATTCTCTTATCGTGATGTCCTTTAAGCATTCCAGCTATTTTTGTATCACCTCCTCCACAGTATCAAAACGCTTTCCTTTCATATTCCTTTTGAGTCTGAGGAAAAAAAAGAAGATACAGTGGGCTACATTCGGTGAGTATAATGGGTGGATAATCGGTATCATGGCGTTTTTGGTCAAATTTGCTTCACGAAAAGGGCGGTGTGGGCGGGCGCGTTGTCATGATGAAAGAACCACTCGCCTGTGCGGATACTCTCCTTGAATCTTTTCAAAACTTCCAAGTAGAACTTCTGGTTGACATTTTGACCCGGGCTTACGAACTCCGCGTGCACAACATGACGTTTCCAGCAGTTCTTGACGCTAAGGGGCGCCCTGAACGAAGTGGGTCTTCTATAAACATTTCTCCTTTTTCAAAACGTGAAACCAATCGTAAACTCTGGTTTCACTCACAATGATAATAATAATAATTAATATTTATTTTCGCGCAAGACATATAAAGTGTATAGGAATGGTCAGTATATAATACAAGAGCACTAAAACAGGGTACAGTCATTTAAGAATAAATATGTATATAAAAGTCAACATAGAAATACATATAAACACATACACTTACACTTATATACTCATAATATAACTAGCCATTTATATATATTCTTCCAAGGAGTAGAAACATTTTTTAGTCAGGAATTGTTTGAGGGAGCTACTGAATTTTATTTGGCTTCTTTTATATTTTTGGGTAAATGATTAAATAGAGAGACCCATAATTGTAGGAGTATTGTCAGATACCTTATATTTTCTGAATAGAATGTGGTATTTTTTCCTTTAGCGTGTATTCACGTAGCGGAAATCAAGGCAGCATATCCATAAGCAGTCTTGAGCATTACAGTAGTTTCCGCGGCTAAATTCCCCAACAGGAAACAAAATTTCACCGCCGCGCGGTGTTCTCGACAATCTGCCATTACGTTTTCGCCGAAATATAAAAATTTGTTCCACTAAAAAAAATGCCACAGCCAAACCGATGCACTCACAGCAACACAACTTTGCACACTTACGCAGGCGGCCTGACAGTAACGGACATGTTGTCAAACAATAGGTTTCCCCACTCTCCGTCTCCACCACAGCGTAACTCCCGTTTTTGGGTCCCCCCTCGTATTTTAAGAATAAATTGGGATGATTGATCAACTATGGATGGGTGGAAAGTTATATATTTGGTTTACCTAATGTTCAAACTCAGGGAATTTAAATGTATTTTTTGGTTGTATTTATGATTCGATTTCGTATGAGTTTGCATTTGCATATTTTGCAGTATTATATGCAATTTTTCAAGGCTTACTAAGTATCAGTTTACTTTACTTGAAATCAATCTTGCAACGAATTCCCATGATTTTTAGCTGCCTCCCATATGTGGCAACTGCCGCTTACCGCGATGATGTGCCGATGATTCAATCAATTATACGGAAAAAGTCCCCGCAAATGAGTCGAACCCATCAATAAATCTCCCGGAGTATCCCTCGAACTCGTGACTATTCATGAATAAATTTGTAGTTCAACGGTTTTCGTGAAAAACAGGCAGAACGACCACTCTCTTGGCCGGCCGTAAATCACCAGGAGATCGTGGCTGGCCGGAATACAGGCCAACACCCACATCAAGCTATCGACGTGGATTCTCTTTTTATATCCCATATACTGCCGCAAGCTCGAACTCTACGCGATATCCGTTCCAGTATCCTTTTACATGATAAATTGCTTTAAAAGTAAATAATACGACTATTGGTAATAACACGGCCACATAAATTGTTAGAAATATTATCCGGGTAGCCTTTCTTTTCCCGAAAACTGCTGAAAATGGATAAAACCTATCAAATCGACGCGTAAAGTATTACTTTCTCGAGAAGTTTCACGCTAGGATTACGTGACGAAGGACTTTATACTACATATTTATTGGAAGGATGAAGAATAGAATATTCCATATCAGATATTTATGTAGGAATGCAACTAAAGTGATATCCAGATGATGAACAGATATTTGCAGATGAGGGTGCGAATTCTTATGACTTGTATCGACAAAGATCAAACAAAATTTTTCAGCTGGATGATATTATACGAGGATATATGATGGAACAGCCGATATTTGATAAAAATCCATAACTAACGTATTCTAAAAAAACTTTATTGTGTGATTCTCACTAGACAGTTTCACAAAAACGCAACACGTGTTTCGCCATGCAATGGTTTTCTCGGACGTGTCTTCACAAACTAATTCTACATATTCAATGCCATATATACATAACTTATTCTATAATTTGGAGTACCTACATTTCAAGTGCCTGTTTTTTACCTAAGCTTGTAATGAATGAAATTACCAGAGCTTATGACCCATTTTCCACATTTGAAAAAATATTCAGTAACGGAAGATATTCATTCTAATTGATCATTCTGTAAATTACTCGATTTACTAAATCTATTGATTTCTAAAGATTCTAGAAGAATTGGCCAATATAGAATTTGGGACCAGAGTCACAAGTCAGCTCATAATAATAATAATGCCGAAGGTATTTTAATAATTTTTAGCTATATTCATACACTTGAACTAGAAAAAAGTAAATGGGCGAGATTCAGTATTGCAATCGGCACCGGAAGGTACAGACTGACATCTGTTCTTCCCCCTAACCCACCTTATATACTCCTGATTCGGTATCGGATAGATCGGGGGTATATAACATCTGTTCGGCTAAGATTTCTGCCTCAATGCGGAAAACCGATGTGATTTTGAGATTCGAGATTAGAGAAGACATCATTCCACCGAGGACTCCAATAATCTGTACAACCATCTTGACAGGGTGATCTGTATAGAGTCTGCGGAGAGAAAATCTCGATATCTTATCCGTTTTTCCTCCTCCTTCTGACGATATTTGTCTCGTCAGGAGACGAAAACTCCACGAAAAATATCGTTTTGCTCTGGTGGTCGAGAAGGACTACATCAGGCTTATTAGCTTAAATGACCCAGAGGGTGGGGAACGAATAGTTCCCCATAATGGATTTAATATCCCTCAGAGCGTAGGACAACACCAGTGTCTCATCAATACCGTAAGAGTGTCGTAGATGATTATATAGCACTTTTAGGGCCGCATTATGTCGATGGATATAGGCCTAGACTGCCTATGTTGGACATGCTGATAGCAAGTGCATTAGGGTATCGGGCGCCTCGCGGCAGGCCCTGCACCTTATGACGGGAACCTCAATATCCATCACGCAACTGCGGTAGACTGAGGTGTTGGAGACACCATCCTGGCAAGCCCCTCAATTTCTGATTTCAGCCCACTCGACCTGAGAAAAGCAAACGTCAATCGCTTTGATAAGTCAAGGTCTCTCATGGTCACGGATCATGCAGAGAAAGATATTCAAACTCCTGACGACTTTTCAGGCTGTATCCAGTACCATTCTGTCACGTAGATACTCCAAAGTCAAAAGTCCACGGCCCTTGTCGTGGTAAGTACAATCGTGAAACGGATGATTTGGGATGCAAACTTTTATAGACATGCATCATGTTTCGGGTCTTTACGTCGAGTTGATACAGCTCCCCCCGAGTCCACTTCACTAATACAAACGAGTAGAATAAGATTAGAACGGCAAACAAATTTGTTGCAGCATCTTTGTTCTTCCCGACAGTTCCGATGACCAGATCTGTCGCAGTTTGTGCTGATAATTGCCGCGGAGAGAGTTTTCACTGCTGTTTCCTCTTGTGAGTGGCGTTGTTCCACCCTGAGGTAAGTATACGTCTCTCCGGCATCCAGATGGTGTAGGATTCACTGCACATCTTCTCCATAGTCCCCGCATCGTCCTCTTTTGAGATGGACTATTGCACATTTGTCTATCCCCCCGAATTTCATGCTGATAGCATGCATGTACTCTTCCACCACCCTCAAGGACTGATGGAGATCTTCCTCTCCAGAGGCATAATGTTTAAGTTCATCCATATAAAACAAATGGGTGACCTTGTACCTTCGGTTTCCAGGAGTGCCACAGTTATACCCTCGAGTATTTCTGAGCGCAACTGATAATGGCAATAATGAAATGCAGAAGAAAATGGGACTGAGGGAATCGTCCTGAAATTCACCTCTTCTGAAAGTGACCCACCCTATTTGGATTCTGGCTTGACCAGATGTTATGGTGAAGCGAGTTCGCCAAAGTGGTATCAGTTGTTCAATGCATCTATTTTGTCGGGTACCGCAAGGCATTCCGACGTTATCGATGTCTTTCAACGAGCTAATCACATCCATGACGTTACAATATATTACAAGCGAGAAACAAAATGTTCACTATCATTCACTATTTTTGACCTAAAGTGGTTGTTGACAGCTATTTTTTGTTTCGTTCCTCACGATATTCCAAATTTGTTTTCATTCCTGATGGTGTCCCATATCCTCTAACTTGTTTTGATAGTAAGCATTTTTTGTATAATTAAGTTACTAATGTTTTCTTCGATTTTGCATAGACTTCGCTATGATAGACATCAGCCGAATTCCGCATCAACCAAACAATTATTTTCACGTTTTCACAAATAAAAATTATATAATTATTCTGGAGACACCCTACATTTTGTTTTATGAGAGAGAGAGAGACATTGGCAGATCAAGATCTTCGGATGATCTGGTGCTGCAAATGCAAATGCTTCACTGGAATCAATGAAGTCACTCCGTAGCGCTAACTAATTTTTGTTGTTTCACAGTTTCATGATTTGTATTAAGAATTAAAACATATAGTTCATCTTAATGGTCATTATTCTACCATCGTTTTGCAATATCTTTCCTTTCAATATTTTTCACAACTTTCGAACATGTTGTGGAGCGATCAAATGCTGAATTATATTTATGAAAGTATTGTAAATTTCTTGGATATTGTCACCTAATACGGAGAATTTCATTTTTTGATTGACTCATTTCCCACGACGTATTCGGTACTAGTATTGAGTATTCGAGTATATTGACTAACAGTATCATAGTGAAACATCAAAGATCTCTGCAACTGAACAAGCAATGAATTCTAATCGCACTACATAAAAAGGATGACATCGGGGATTATTCGTCAGGCCTAAACGAAAGAGATCTCATTTATTGAGGTGAATACATTCCACTGCTGCCGATTAGATCCCTTTCTTGAGCCAATATAATCCGATTTCTCTTATCTGTTAATTTGGGAATAACTGCTATAGAAGCCTCTCAGCCGTTTCGTTTCCGAAAACAGCTTTTCTTTGTTCTTCGGTGCTTTCCTGTAATAACTTAACGAAAATATACTCTGATGGTTATCCAAAGATTCAGCTATTGCCTGATTTGGTTTTTCAATAGATTATATCGTGAATTCAAAGTGGCATTCAACAAAATATTTTTAAATGTTGAACTAGAAAAACATAAGGCGTTTGAGAACTGATTTGAACATAATAGAGAAGGATTGGTCAGTTATTTTACTCCATCTCGAAAAAAAATGTGTGAATCTTTATAAAAAATATAACCCTTTCAATTTGACCCTTTGAATTTTTAATAATCTTCCGAAAAGGATTTGTTAATTTCTTGATGAAGCACAATTTGAAATCCATACATGGAATGGATTGCTCTTCAATATTCGTTATTGATTATTTTTGAAAAATTAAATAATGATATTGGAGTGTGGTTGAAACAAATTACCAATTTCAGTTCTATTTTTTCATATGATATATGACCGCCCAGTTTGGTTGAGAAAAACAAAGAATGAACGTATCTTATAGTAATTTGAAAAAAAAAGATCAAATTTTGCATTTGATACACGGTTTTTTCATAACCTTGAGGACACATAGTCACACATAGTTTTCATGTTATGCTTTGAAAATTGCTGTAAACGAACTAGGATACTGAACTGCAAAGACAATATACTACTATTTGATAGTCATATTTCCAATACAGTTTCTCATTTTGGCTAGTGTGCAATGGTATTGTTTTTCAAGGTGTTTTTGTTTTACAAAAAAGTGCCCTGAGATACTTTTGTAAACTGAAATTTCGCGATTCGTGCGGAATTCACGTCTATATTTATACTTGAAACAGTGTGCCTCATGAATAAACACAAAAAATATTTCATTGCAGAGAGTGGATTATATATTATAACGGCTGCAAATCACCTTCCAAATAATATTAAATATATACTGTCCAAAGAGTTCTTGTCCATAGAACCTATTATGGTTTGGAAGAATATCATCAAAATCAAATCAAATACCATTGACAAGGTATTACTATTTTAAGAAATACAAGATATACAAATTGAAAGTAATACTTGAACTTTTGGTGATTTCAGAATTTTGGGGGGAAAAGTAATCAGATAGTAAAAATATACATGCTACATATTGGAATGAATAATAATGAATAGTCTCATGCAACACATAAATGTAGATATAAGAATAAAATAACTATAAAGAATGAAAATAAAAAAAGGGAATGCATAGAGAATGTAACCAAGTATCTACTTTGTTAACATTTTCAAATCATACAGTACAAAGCCAAATGTATACATCGAAGAAAAAGTTAAAAAAGTCACACAATTCAAATAACAGTAGCTACTAAAATACAATATTATCAATTATTCGTTTGAATTCAAATTTCTTTCTCAATACAACTGAATACAACTGAAAAATGAAAAGCTTTTTTATGGACTTTCTAAATTTAGTGGAACATATCTTTTTTATTTCAATTGGTTAAACATTTTTTATTTCATTATATATAGAAGACCTCTCAATTTTTGATGATATTGGAATAGATAAACTTATATTGAGCTTATTTCTCGTATTTCATCGAGGTGAAATGAAAATTTGCCTTCTGATTTTTTTTGCATCAGACATACCATTTCCAAGATAAGTATGGAAGTCAAGGTCAAGATTTTATGCCTTGTGAATAAAGGTCGATAGGCATTCCTGAATCCAACTTTTCACATATTTCTAACTCCTCTTTTTTGTAGTATGAAAACCCTATGGAACATTTATTGGCAATACGTTTTCCTAAACCAGATACTGTATCGCACATGGGAGTAAAGTACACATTTTTTGCCACAATGCTACCCAGTACGTTTGCTGATACTCAACTGAAAAGCATCCTGATGAATTTTTTTACATAGGTTATTTATGTGACCTTCAAAATACAAATTTTCATGTATTTGTAATCCCAGAAATGTTGCTGATATTTCGTTCAGTATCAAGTAAGAACCCAGATGAATATCCTGTGTGAAGCACTTGAGGGTGATGATGCTAGTTTTTGAGATACTAATTGATAAGGGATTAGCATCACACCAGACTTCTATTTTTATAATATCCTTGCTGATCAAATCATGCAGGTCCCTTCTATTTTCACCATTTCAAAATAATGTTGTGTCATCTGCGAATTGGGTTATTTTTGCAGTTATATTAATAAGAGCTAGATCGTTAATATATAATAACAAGGAAAAAAGGCCTAGAACCGATCCCAATGAAACACCAAAAGTAACTATCTAAGTTACTCGTTTTTCATTGGATAAAACATAGCATCTTTCGTGTTCCCAAATTCTAGAACCCAAACTGATTGCTACTAATAATATACCTATCCAGAAACATCATTAGTCTTTGTTTGAGAAGTTTCCTATGATTTCAGCAAGGGTAGGTAGCATAGAAATAGGCCTGAAGTGACCAGGATTGTTTGTGTAGCCTCCTTTTTGTGCATAGGAATCGTCATCTCAACCAGTTGAGTTTGTATTTTTAGTTTCTTTAAGAGTTTCTTAATATATGTACGCAAGGAAAACATCTCTGAAACTGAGTTGTCCTTAGGAAAAGTCAAAGGATTAATATAGGATTCTATATCGTTGGATGGATTATGTGCTACAGAGCAGAAATATTTGCCAACACAGTCAGATTTCAGGTCAGTTTTCGTAGGAGTAGTTTTTTTCCCCTGAGGTGATTCTGTGGATACAATAGAATAATAAGTAGACCATAACTGTACACTTTGATATTAAATACCTTCTATTGTTTGTTATATTTCAAATTTTGAATGACTGATCATTCCAATTCAATTAAATTTTATATGGTAATGATTTTTTTATACATTCATCAAATATTTTTCACTCTGTTCTATTCACATTTATACAGGGTGTTCCTTAAACACATGCTAATATTTGAAGAGGTAATTCTTAGACCCATTTCAAGAGAAAAACTTCCTATGGACGTATGTCCTAAACACCTTAACTTTTGAGATGCAGGGTGGCAAAGTTTTCAAAAATAATCAGTTTTTTAATAATAACTGAGATAATTTTGTAGACATCTTTGGCATATTTGGTACATATGTTCCACGCTTCAAGGCG